>JAVQJF010085747.1:0-16827 GCA_036023855.1 Gadopsis marmoratus
GACCAACACACACACACACACACACACACACACACACACACACACACACACACACACACACACACACACACACACACACACACACACACACACATCCATCCACACTGTGATACAAACACCGAGTGGCACAATTTAATGAAGTTCTGTTCTTTAAAGCAAGTGGCGGTTTGCAGGGATGGAGGGCAGGCATGAGAGGCGCTCTGCTCCTTCAGCTCATCTGTTTCTTTGAATAGTTTCCACGAGCCGATCGATGCGCCGGTTTTCTCCTGGCCTTTCAGCGCTGTCACCCGTCATTGAAGGGATGCAAATTCACGTCAGAAACTGGCCTGACACTTTTCCTCGCCGGGTCCCGGGCGCTCGACAAAACGCCGCAGCTCAGCAATAAACGGGGTGAAGGCCTCGTCTCTCAGAAGGCCAGGAGACCTTTTCCATCAAGGTTTTCTCTCTCCGGCCTGACAAGATGAGGATGTGGAAGGACACTTGGTAAAGTTCATCTCTTTCTAGATGGAAAAGTAGCAAAGTCGAGAGGTGGGGGAGGAAAAGGTTCTCTGATAGCAGATAGAAATAATCGTGACGCCACCAAACTAAAACCAGAACAGTATGAAAGTTAACCGACAAAAGGAAACCTTAAATCTCTCAGTTCAAAATGTGCTCTCATCAGCCTCCAGGTGTTTGGACGTTCAGATCGCTCGAGAACGAGAAACGTCTTCGTGGCCAGTTCTGGCTAACAGGACGCACTCATATCAGGATGTCGTGGTCATGTATTTATTACGCATTTCTGTCTGTGAACACATGAAACCTCCAAAGCAGCACAGTGACGTCACTTACAGGACAGGATACAACGCGTTGATGCTTCACTTACAGGTCAGATCAATGCAGATTTATTTTCCCTTTCGCTTAAATAAATGGCCAAAAACTGAGAGTGAGCAAGTTTAATGATAACCAACTCTATAGACCCACTTCCTGTTTGGGTCCTGAAAACATCCGTTACGTTAACACTCTCTGTACTTACTGATTAGTTTTATTTTAAATTAGTATTTTGTACTCGCACAGCCTTTTTTCTCATTAATAAACTTCCATAGAGACCTTCGATTCTGCTGTATATGAGATACAGAAAGTATAGATACTGTATAATCGTCTTTTATCCATCCATCAATTATTGACTGACTGAGGACTTTATTTGTCCGGGCTTCTTTTTTTTTTTTTTTTAGAAGTATTGATCTCTAATTTCCCGTCTTCTGATCTGTGAAGATGTAATTTCTAAGATTTTTTAATGAGGTAATATCTTATATTGCATATCAAATACAAAATGTTACTCAAATAAGAATATTTTATATGTCTAGGACGAATCCTAAAACGTCTGCAGGAAGTGTTGTGGGTCGTCAACATCATTAAAGAACGACAACATAGAATCGATCAGAAGTCTCTTCGTGCTGAAGTTGAAAATGTCCGTCTTCGGTGTAACCAGAAGACACTCTGGGAGATCAGCACTGTATCTCAAGGAATCACCTTCTTATTGGACAATGTTGCCGGTCATGACGGACATCCAGTGCGAACACTCGGCATCGATGCAGGAGGTTTGGGGGAGGCTGATCTTATCCTTTCCCTAACCTTAACCAAACGTTGGTTGCCCTGATGTGCAGATGTTGTAGAATGTGAGAGTTGTAAGAATTGGGTATAAAAATAGTCGTGCTTGTCTGGTTACAGGGTTGGGCAGATTGCAGCGCTTTAATCGGCTCACATTTGGTGCTGCTGCTGACAAAGACCACACTCTGTCAGATAATTCTGCAGAGGAGAGAGAGAGAGAGAGAGAGAGTGAACAGACACAGTGAAAGAGAAGAGACCTTTCCTACAAAGTTTGGTCAGTCCTTCCCGACGGAATGAGAATGTGAATCGGCTCTCGGTAAAGTTCACCTCCGTCTGCTGCAGGATAAAACTGAGAAACAACAAATTAGGAAAAAAGGAAAAAGGGGAAAAAGAGAGTAAAGAAGACCTCATAGTCCCGGTAGGAAACATAGTAGCTCACCTCTGAAACTCTCGCTGGATATTTGATTTCATGACATTTAAGTGCTTCAACACTAAACTCAAGCTTTTTATTTCACCACTGTACTTTTTAAATTGCTCCACCATGTTTCGCCAAATCCAGAGGTCTTTAGATAAACGTATTCTCTTTATTTTGTTTTTACACGGGCTCCTGTTTTTCTTCGCCTGCAGTGGAAGCATGAAGAAGCAGTCATGGAAGGAAGACGGGCCACAAATCCACCAAATACAAGTAAAATCTGCAGCGAAACTGAGATAAGAGGACACACGTGGGCCCATTTGGTGAGTCCCATTTTGTCTTTAAACAGAATCCGTACAAACATCTTGAGGATACAGCTGCCACATTTGTTAAACTTCAGCGAGGAAATCGAAGCAGCCTCTTCTTGATCAATGCGGAGTTTCTCCTCATAATCGAACCATTCAAACATCTGTTTCACGACAACAGCTTTAAGGCCCAACCAGAAACTTTCAGGAACATTTACGAAAACTTATGAATCTATTCGTTTACCGAGGAAACAAACCGGCACAGTCCCAGTCTTCCAGAATCTCCTCCATCTCGCCCCCTTTGCCTGCACACAGTTACACTTCCTCTTATCCCTGCAGGAGTTAAACCTCCTCAGGAGGAATACCTGGCAGAGGAACTAGGATGACGGGAGGACTTTGTGCTCGGTGTACTTTCCTCCTCGCGACCCACTTTGAAGTTGTTCAGTGAAATGAAGCTTTCTAAAACCTCACACTGCTGATCCAGTCTGAGAAAGATGCTCCTGCTGCTCCTTAGCACGCGTCGAGCGGAATTTCTTATTATGTCGCAATTAAAGAATAACATCCGAGTACATTTTGACCTGCTGGTTCAGGTCTTTGAAAAGTCAAAAAGTCACAAAAGCTATTGGGATTCATCCTCTGGATTCCTAATAACTTCAGCTGAATTTCTGTCAGATTTCATGCGAGTCCATGTGCTGGCTGTTCTCACCCTGGGCAGGAAATAAGGAATATTTGTGGCTTCTGCCGGAGTTGTCCCCTTGTCACCTTTTCTGTTTGTGCTGTTTTATTGGACAGAATCTCAACATGCAGCCAGGGAGTGGTCATTTTGCAGACGATGTGGTTCTGTTCACCTGATCTCATTCGCTGTGGTGGTTTTGAAGCCAAATCAGAAGCCGCTTGCACTATAAAATAGTGGGTCGCCCCATTTAGGTTCGAGTGAGTTACTGTCACAATTGAAGGCATTTATTTTATTTTGATTTTGAAGTGTTGTTCACAGATGGGTCAGTGCAGCGATGGCACTAGTGCAAGTATTGTACTGGGATATTGTGATAAAGACAAAGCTCTCGGTCTACCGGTTGATCTGCGTAGTGACTGAAAGAATAACTCTGTACATGGCTGGAGAGTAGCTGTGTAGGCGTGCGTTGCATCGTCACATTCACTTTCTGGATCTGCTGATTGTGGATACTGAACCTTCTTTAGTCTGTAATATCGTCTGTCCGGGGTAAAGACCAGGTCTGAGCTTAAACTCGATATATGAATGAATTAATAAAGACACCTGTGTTTTCTTGTACGCTCTTTTCCTGCTGGCCCAGTTGTTGCGCTCTTTCGGGATATATTTAGACTTTATCAGAGTACAGGAAGTTCTCAGCTGGACCTCCATGGCAGCCGGGGCTGCTGGGAAATTTGATTCATCATCGTGTGTCTTTACTGGTTCAGGACTTTACAGATGAACTTTCGTCTGTCTCTCCTCCTTTCCTTCTTTTCTTTTTATCTCACCCTCTTGTCTCCTCTCTCCTTAAATCATCCTCCTCGTTTGCTTTCCTCTCCTGTCCCCTTCTCACCTCATCTCTTCTATACTTTCTTCCTCTCCTTTCTCTTCACCTCCTCCTCTCCTTTATCACCTTGCCTCCTCTCTCTTTCCTCCCTAAATCATGCTTTTGTTTTTCTCATCTCCTTGCCTCCTCGTTTATCTGCTGTCTCCTTCTCACCTCATCTTCTATCCACTTTCCTCTCACCTCTCATTGCTCCTCTCCTTTCTCTTCTCCTCTTTTGACCTATTCACCTGCTCCTATCATCTCCTATCAACTTCTTGTCTTTCCTCTTTCCTCATCCTTTCTTCCCTTCTCTTCTCACCTACTTTTGTTGATTCTCTTTCCCCTCCTCCGATCCCTCCTCACCTCCCTCTTTACTCTTCATCTCATTGACTCCTACTCGCCTCCATCTTCCTTCTCTCTCTTCACCTCCTCCTCTCCTTGTTATCACCTTGCCTCCTTGTTTTTCTCATCTTCTTCCCACCTCTCCTGTCTCTTTCTCACCTCATCTTCTCTCCACTTTCCTCCCTCTCACACCTCACCTCCTTTTAGTTTCCCCTCATCCTCCCCTCCTCCCCCTCATCCTCCCCTCTCTGCCTTTCGGCTTATTAAGATTTCAAAGATACAAATGGCGGCGGGCTGATTGCTTTCAGGGAATCTGCCTTTAATAATTACAGGTGGAGAAGCTCGGGGTAACGTTGGCGGGGCAGAGACTAATGGAAAACTAGATTTTTTCACTGAATTAGAGCGAGGAGGAGGAGGAGGAAGGGGGGGATCCATATATTGACAAGCCATCAGTGGAGCGTAGATCAGGAGAAGTGCTTCGGACTTGTCGGAGAGGGCGGCGGCAAACTGGCTCTGATGCTCCGTGGCATCTCGATACGCTTCCTGCAGCCGCCGCCGGGCTGCGAGGAGGATCAAACCCACCTTCATCTCCAGGACCAGACTGTGGATGGAGGGCAGGGTGGAGGAGGAGGAGGAGAGTTAAAAGGCCACAGAGTTAACCTTTTTTTTTCTGATGACTCCATCCTCCTCCTCCTCCTCTCATGGAGGACCTGAATCAAAATGTAAATGCTGGAGCCTCTGAGGGCAACGGGGCTCTGTGGATCTGCTCGTATTGATTATATGAAGTGAGTCGGAGTCGCTCTGTTCAACAACCAAATGTGTTTTCCCCCGATGCTCTGTGACAGGAATTACCCAGAGTTCAGCTGGCTGTGGGCTCTGTTGCTAATGACATTTCTGATTTCAGGGCGCGCACTCACTTTGGCATCAAATTCATGGACTCTTAGTGATTTTCAGGATTCTAGTTACCCTAAAAAACCTTTTTTTTAAAAGCACGGTCACACAGAATGAATATTTCAACACCCAAAATATTTTGGATTTGTTTTTGAAGTAGTAATAAGGTAGTAGAAATATTACATGAATATCAGATTACATTTTACATGTTTTAAAGAAAATACAATACAACAAATAAAATGTTATGATCATCACACATCTACGAGCCGAACAGTCGGTTTTTTTGTTTTGTCTCTTTAAACCCCAAACTGAAGCCATGACCATGACCTCTGACCTCTGTGAGGAGGAGAGACGAGAACAGGAGGGTTTCCCTGCGGAGGTCAATGAAGGATCGTGACGTTGCAACACGGCTTCAGTCAGATTCAAGCTGTTTGTCTGATTCCTCTGATACACAAAGGAGAGAGTGGAATATCTGAAACATCTGGACAATAAAACATAACACGTCATATTAATCCTAATTATCATTATGTATGTATTTGCTTGCCTGACAGATATTACTTATTATGCTATAAGTGAAATGCATATTATTATTGCATTTCCAGCCATTTAAAGGCTCCATTTTTTATCAATTTTTGGAACAGGATATTGCTTTTAGCCCCATCTCATGGTCACCAGCAGATGTAGTTTGCCTAGTCGTCATGACAAAAGCTAGTAAGCGGACCTCGAGTTAAGATGATTTTGTCTCGGAGGAACATTCATGCTCAGATTAAAACACTGAATTGAAACTAGCTGCATCTAAAATGAGTGTTTCTACGAACTCTGTCTGCTCTGTAGCTGTAGTAAAACCTCCGCAGCCTCCATTAGACCTCAGTCAGCAGAGCGGTTCATACATTTCACTGTAAACACTGATGTTAACGCTCAGCTTTAATGCTTTCTGGGATGTTTTTTGGTTTCCGTCCACCTAGCGGATATTACATTTTCACGCTTGCTGCTGTACAGTAAACACACCGCGTACAGGACTGTACAGTTTGTGTGTTTTGAGAAGTCAATGTGAGGTAATTTTGTCATATCCGTGGGGGGGGGGTTGTTTCCTGCCAAAGCTCTTGATGTCTCATGTTTTGGGTGGCATGACGCGCTGTGTGCTGCAGCGAGGCGTCGCAGCCGACTGATCCATCCATCATCGGCTCGTAGCCTCTCTGCTGCTCGCTCCTCAAACTCGGTTTTTGTTTGGAAACCATCCATCATATTCCTGAGCATGACACGCCGGCCAGAAGACATCCCAACCACGGCGGTGTGTGGACGTGTTTTCCTGGTATGCAGACATATATTTGGGCTATGCATTAAAGCAACTTGGTAGCCAAAAAACAGAAGTGAAATTGTTCTCAGGACACTTTCACACATCAAGTTAAAGATTCATGCAAAGAATTTTCGTGTTTATTATTATTGTTGCCATGGTGATGAAGGTCCTGTACACCTGGAGTCACTTACGCCCTCTTCTGTCCTTTATGCTGGTGCACTTGTTGTTTCTTGTGGTTAATAATGATGATCTGGACCAGACCTGATGATAAGATATTGGCTCAGACGTCAGCTTCGCTCTGCTTTCTGTGATGCGAATGAAGGTTTTTGACAGATGAGTTTGAAGTTTTGTAGTTTCACGTTCAACAGAAGCTGAGAACGCCGAGACTGTGAGTAACTCTCGGAGAAATGGAGCAGAAATTCAGACGCTGCAATTAGTTTTTTACCTCGAGACAGGCCAGACCTCTTTATCTAGGTCTCTCTCTCCCCCTCTCTCTCTAACGCTGGCCTGCTTCCCGTACATCTGCGGACTCAAAGCTACAAATGACGTGATTATGATATATCATGTAACAGAGAAAGTCTCTTTGTTTCTGCCGTAAAAGAAAGAAATCAATACCGGGGCAGCGCAGAGCCTTGAGGGGCTGCGGGTCTCCTCTGGACTGACCAGGTAAGGGTTAGGCCCGGCCGGGGGGTTTGGCGGGCTCAGAAATGCTGATTCTACATTTAGCCTGACATTGATGCATGCCTCGGCCTCGGCGTCCGGTTAGCCCGGTACCTGAGGGTCCGGCCGTGGAAGATCAGCTGCAGACCAGGACGAGGTTAAGGATGGAGGAGGAGCGGAGGGGGAGGCCAGGAACCCAGAATTATTTTTAGAGCCAGCCGAGTCTGGGAGGGAGGAAAGATGGAGGAGACGGGGGGAGTATTTTTTTTTTATGAGGGTGGGAGACGAGGGAGTTGAAGAGAGAGGAGAGGCTGAGATAATTCTGTGAGAGGAAGAAGAGATGTTTCAGGAGCCCCGAAGAGTCTGGTTTGTCTGGTGGGACGGAGGAGCTGTTTGGAGGGGAGAGATGATGGAGCTCCAGTTCTCATGGTGACGTCTGGTCTTAAAGATCTGCTATAAAACCATTCTGATTTGCCTGCAGTCTGAACAAAGCCACAGTCTTGTTGGAATAAACTGGGCTGCGTATTAGAATACCAAGCATTTGCATATGAGTGGTACAATACAAGCCAGTTTCTGTTTGAACATTTTTTTTACGGAATTAAAAACATTGTTTTGGTTTTGTCTCCCACATAGTGAACTTTGTCCATCTAATGAGGCTGACGACTACCTTGATATATGAAACACTGCAGTAATACATGTTGTAGTAAGAGTGTGCCGTCGCATGTCACCAGCAAGTGAGGAGCTTGGCAGCACATCATCATAGATTCATTAGCTACCAGCAGCTCCCGCCGGCGCTGTAACCATTCGTTGCTTCTCATCTTTGAGTTTTCAATTTTAAGAAAGCACTTCCTTCAGTTTGGATTTTCTCCTGCAGGTGGCGCTGTGTTTAAGCAGTTTGAGAGCACTAAGAACCCCCTTCATCACCACAGCACGCACACACTCTCCCCTCCCTGTTTCTGATGTTGACCTTTTGACCTCTGACCTCCCAGTGGAGCGTGTTGAGGGTCATCATTAGACTGACCTGGAGCCTGTAGGAGGCGTCCAGCACACGCCGCTGTCTGGATGGGGAGGTTTAACGGTTGGTTCTTCAGGAGGTCGATCACTTCTGTTCTGTAGATTTGTCGTTTGTTCTGTGTTTTGAAGTTGGTGACTTTACTAATCAAGACTATTTGACTTGAAGTCATTTTCAGTTGCACTTCAGGCCGTGTCTACAGAGGATGCGTTCAAGCACAGCATTGAGTGAAGGTCACCCGTGTTTTGGCAGCTCTCCGATCATTTATGTGCTCACAGCGCGAGTGAAATGCAAATGTCGCAATAAATCCGATATCACATCATTTCTATCAGTAATAATATGACTGTAGTCACCTGGATGATCTGACAGGTTGTAAACGAACCAACAGGTTAAGCTGCATTTCCACCACAGGAACTTGGACCATGAACCTTTGGAGGACAAGTCTAAATGAAGTTTAGGGGATATTATTTTACCCTCCAAAAGGTCCCTCCTTGGGGCATATTAATTTCCGAAAGTGTCGGAACTTGCAGCTCTGAACATTTCTGATTGTTTGCATACTCGCAGCATTTCATTTCAGCCACCCATTTTTAAAAATCTGCAGCCGCAATCCGGTTAGTTTTTTTTTGTTCACTGAGCTTCGACACAACAGAGTTACAGAAGAAAGCATCCGACTTTACTGAGCTCGTCCACGCTGACTGTTGTTGCGGCGTCGCCTCTCCGTCGCTTTATATGCCGTCATCCTTGTAAAATGATGTCTAAAATAGCCGTCGCTTTTTCTCATGTCAGCGGACTAATTTTCCTGATCTTGGTGGAAACGCAGACAACAACGGGCTGAAGGAACCTTTTAGTTCCTAGAAAGGTCATTCCTGGGACTAAGAGTTCCCGGGTTACTTTGGGTGGAAATTCCATCACAATTTACAGACCCAGATTACCAAGATATCAGCTGCTCACACTCAGTTGGACCTACAACTGAAGGGGTTTAGATAAGACATATTTTTATTATTACTGATAGAAACAATGACAGTGGTGGCATCTGCTAATCGCTTTATACTGTCTGACCCATCATTACCAGGTGCATGATTTTAAAACATCAAATAAAAACATCAGAGTCAGAGTTTCGAGACATGTCAGGACTGTGCAGCTTGGACTGACGTCGACAAATGAACCGTGCTGACAGGAATCGGTTTACAATAGATAACAAGAGAGGGAGAGAAAAATAAAAAATACAGCGGGATTTGTTAAGGAGGCTAAAATGCTGGCAGAGTGTGCAGCTGGCCAAAAGTTAAAAATAAGGCCGAGGTCCCAGCAGAGAGCGTGTAAATCCTCCAACAGGATGGATGTAGCTGTCGTTATTGCTGTTGTTGTTGTTGTGTCCACCATTCCTTATAGAGACAATGGTGTTAATGAGCCTCACATATCAACCACAGCACACTCCATCCTGTGTGTGTGTTTCAGTGTGTGTCTCTCTGTGTGTGCGTCAGTGTGACGGGTTGCCTTTGCTTGTGTTCGTCTTCATTCAGTCTGGAAAACTGATCCACACTCACAGGATGGATGACTGACAGCTGTTAGCTTAGCGGCGGTCCAGCTAGCATAGCTTAGCCTCTTAGCACTGAAAGAGGTACATGCAAGTAATATAAATGTTATTTTCTTTAGTCATATAGATTTATATCACTTAGCAAATAATAAATAAATAATTTGTGTCTTTTTAGGATAATTCTTTCGCAAAACAACAAAATGATTTATTTGTTCTTGCCCGAGTTCCAGCCCTGAGAAGTGTCTGCAGGTCTTCCCCAGGTCTTCTGTTTGGTGCCTGAGACGTTTAACCCAGGGCTCAAAAGTCTGTAAATCACTTGCTGCTGTTTGGAAAAGAGTAAACGCTTCCAGCAGCAATAACTGAAGGCGACTCGGAGCTTCTACCATCTGGATTCTGGTGGATGGACAGTCAGAGGACAGTTTAGAGTTATTTTAGAGACTGAATCAAACTGGAACACATTCTGAATCAAAGTTAAAATCACATGATTTATTTCACAGCACCTCTGAAGGTTTCACCTCCCAGATGGTCTGAAATCAGGATAAATCCCAGACCCCGGTGAGCTTCCCGCTCGCCTCTCGTCCCTGATCCCCGGTCGGACCGGTACAGTGCCCGAGGTGGGCGGGGCATTGCGGTGCATTTGCTGTCTCATCAGTGGCAGGATGTGGCAGAAATTCTCTGCTGGAGGCTCAGGTTTGCCATCTGTCAGCTCTGATGGCCCGGGGCTATCGATCCAACACCGGGGTCACACCAGGACCCTGACCCCCCCCCTTCACACACACACAGGCAGGTTTGTATGTGACAGTAATGTGACAGTCACTTTCCCATTGTGATGGCTGTCAGAGCATCGCCCTAGCCGTCACTCCTAACCTTTTTATCCTCCACCAACCACCTCCATCACAGGCCGGCCCACATGCTGTGTGTGTGGGAAAAGATGAGATTAGATGAAGCTGTAGTGACGTAGCAGCAGCTAGTAGCCGGTAGTCATCTTGCACTTTCAAGACCACAACTGTGAATTTTGACATCACAGATCTTACATATTTATCAGTACTTTTAGTATTTTGTATTCTTATTTATTGCATTCCTTATTCCGTTTTTCCTTCCTCACATACCTCCGCTGCTGTGAGACTGAAAATTCCCCACAGGAATAAATAAAGGCCCATCAATATCTTAGCACTGACCTCTGTAACGTATCTACAAATCCAGCGGCTGATGTTTGTGATGTGCCGCCGCCATTACAGACAAGACAGAACTAAACCTACTTACAGGTGAAGGTGTGAATGTGGTTGTTATTCAGTCTCAAAGCACTAGTCTTACACAAACTTTGGGAACTTCAGGACTCGTCCTTCCTCCCTGTAGCCTGAGTTCAGGGTTCGATCCAGACTTTGAAAAACACTTAAGCAGATCAGGCATCCCATCCTGCAGCCGGGACGCCCTGCAGGAGAAACAGCAGACCGGAGCACATTGAACTGGAATTGATACTCTATTAGAAGTCGCTTTAATGAGCAGAAAAGCTGTTTTTTCCTTTTTGCTGCTTTACCTTCAGCAGGTGATCTGTACGGGTCAGGCAACGACGGCTGTGAGACGGGACGTTAATCATCCTTCACTTCCAGCTGAAGATGGTACGTTTTGAATCTGAGCTTCAGGCAGTTTCGTAGCTGGAAGGTTGCAGCTTCGGTCCCTGCAGTGTCTCTTCTATCCATCCCTGTCGAATGGACCGAGGCTCCGGGCCGACCTCTGACCCCTCCGGTGAAGCAAGGTACAGTCTGTTGTTCACATGGCTAATGATTAAACCGCTCCGAAACGATTATTCATTTAAACCCTAGAGCATAAAATCTCCAATGCGAGCAAAACTGGTTACGTTCTTCTGAAAGACGTACATTTCATGACTACGGGACATAATGCTGAAGTTCTGTGACTGCCAGACAAGAAAACTCTCATTGCAACACATCCAATGACAGTTTGGACGCTCGTATGCCATCAGTATTTCCACTGGAACTAAAACTTTTCCCAAACGTTCCCCATTAAAGCCAGCACTGATGAAATCCTCCCAACACGGGACATCGAACGCTGTCCTCTGAAACCACAACACTCTCAGATGTTCTCCACTGAAACACATATTAATTCATTCTGATGACCATCACTGATACCAAAAGCACGACTGAAAGATCTCATCTACTATTGGATTGACCGCGGTGCAATGCGGTTCAGACATTCCTGATCTGTACTGCAGCAAAAACTCCCCCTGCAGCCCACAATGCATTTCCCCATAGACCTCTGTCGTAAAAGAGACGTCTGCAAAACTGTTGACAGGGCGCCTCCAACTGCATTCAAGCACCACCATGACTCTTTCTGTTATGAACCTTTGAATGATGTTTGAATGATGTTTGTTAATCTGTAACGTCAAATTTACGGGCCGAGCGGGAACTCGCGGGCGGCACCAGCAGGAGAAACATTACTGTGCATATTCAGTGGGCCGCATAACCTGGAATAAACCTGAAAGCTAGAGACTTTATACAGCGTCTGCTCCAGGTGAGCAGTTCTCATTGGACTGAGCAGGCGCCATGTTCTAATCATGCATCCATGGAGAGCTTCAACTCGTCTCATCACAAATCTTTAGTCTGAACTGACCTTTTGTCTTGTTATTTAACATGTCAGGTTTCTGCCTCTGTGCATTTGTTGTGGATTCGTCAAAGGAACCTTCATACCTGCAGCTGTAAAATGTCCAGAATGTGAACAAATCCACAAAACACACTGTCTGTCTCTGTCTGTCTCTCTGTCTGTCTCTGTGTCTCTCTGTCTGTCTCTGTGTCTGTGTCTCTCTGTCTGTCTCTGTGTCTCTCTTGTCTGTCTCTGTGTCTCTCCCTCTGTCTCTCCCTCTGTCTGTCTCTCTGTCTCTCTCAGTCTGTCTCTCCCTCTCTCTGTCTCTCTGTCTGTCTCTCTCTCCAGCTGGAGGACGAGGCAGCAGGAACCAGGCGGTCCAGTTTTTCTTCTTCATTAGTGTTTGTGCCTGCAGGTGTTAAATAATATTAATGACCTCCAGCGTCACTACTTACCTCTGTGCTCGGCTTTACCTCAAGTGATTTTATCGACTCATGACTCCTCAGTCACTGTGTGTGTGTGTGTGTGTGTGTGTGTGTGAGATTATTCTGCTGCGATATTATCAGGAACTTTAATAAGTTGATTAGCAGTGAGGCGCTATCTGCTAACTGGATCTAGATGATGATGTTGATTGGACGAAGCGCGGCACCATCCATCTTTCTGATTGGCTAATAACTGAAATCCATCACAGTTTCACCCGGCCACAGTGTGTGTGTGTGTGTGTGTGTGTGTGTGTCTTGTTCCTTCTACTTAATCTGCTCTGGTTCATTTTATTCTTCTTCTCTTTTATTGTTCTGTTCCTTTTGCTCTCTTTATTCTCGCTCCCTCTGCTGTGCTTCCTACTTTTCAAAGTATTTTTCTCTCTCTCTCTGTTTGGAGAGCAGAGTCACACACACACACACAAGGTGGGTGTTGTCTTTCAGAGCCGAGAATAAAACTTTATTTCAGTTTGCAGCATTTAACTAAAGAGATAATTTTTCTATATTTTTATTTTATTGTTACGTGCCGAAATTCCAAAACAACTTCCTTGTATGCAGTAAACCTCATTCTGATTCTGATTCTGAGGAAGAAGTAAAGAAAGAAAAAGGGAAGTATGAGGGAAAGAAGGGAACAAGTAAAACAAGGAAATAAATGATGGAATCTGGATCTGAGGATGTAGAGAAAGAAAAAAGGAAAGGATGAACTCTGTATAACAGAAAGAAGAGGTTGTGTGTGAGTGTATTGATCGGCAGCAGTAACCACATGTTCGGCCAGTATTGATATTCAGGGTCACTGAAGCCAACAGCTCTTTGTTCAACACACACACACAATCAAACACACGCTGATAAACATGAGCGAATATCTCACGCAGCAAAAAGACACAATGAAGTACTCAAACTATAATAGTAAGATGAATAAAATAGATAATATTTACAGTATAGCAGCTGTTTGTGGAGGATGTCCTCACCAGAACAATGACAGCAGCCATTTGTTCAAACACAAAGTGATACAACAAAGTGAAATATTGTTGTTTCAGAACCAAAAGTTGAGCTAGCCTGACGTTAAAGAATCAGAAAGTCGTATCTCTGCTGCCCTCCGGTGGTTTAACTTCTCACCTTGCCACTGTGATGCACAGGTGGACTGCAGCAGGTGTGAGTTCAAACTTGGCCTCGATTGAACGTAATTTCTGTTATTTCGGAGTTTATGCGCTACTAACATTTTAAGGGTTGCAGCATCTGTGGAGCTAGCTTCAGGTTAAAGAGTCGCTGTCAAGAAAATCGTATCTTTGCGGATAACATAATCACGCTATTTTCAACCGATTGCTCATCGAAAGCGTTACTGTCAGATTTCAGTCACTGTGGGCGTGTGTTTTCATCTCAGCCAAACTGTGTGTTGTAGTAACTTACAAGTGCCACAAGATGGCAGCTGCTATATTTCAAGTGCCGTACGGGAACTTTGCAAGTCAATTTGTTTTCCACAACACGTTTCCTGCAAATGTTACACAGTAAAACTGGCTGTGAAAAGTCTGTAATTTCATTCCTTTAGTCTCGGATGCTTCGATGTCGTCAGTATCCGATCAGCACGGCTCTGATCGCTGCTGCTTCTCCATTTCTATTAGCTTAGTTTAGTTAACTGAAGACCCTGCAAGGCAAACTGTTTCAAACTGTCTGTTCAGCCAACTTGACTGTACGTTTTGAATTTGAACATTACAGTAGCTAAAGTTTATTATAGTTTATTTTTTACCTTTTCATTTCATGCTTCAAATACAAAGATGTCTTCTCCGTGGTAGTTTCAGTAGATTTCGGTAGTTTTAACAGGCTTTTTGATGACTTCAGCTAACGCTAAATGGAAAACACACTGGACTTGTCACCGCCGTCAGAGATCCGAACACCCGCAGCCTCCATGTTGGCGCCAAGCGGACTCTAGATATCTGAATGTTGTGTGTGACGAGCTCGCAGTACTCTGACATTACACACCGAAATACACTGAAGTACACAAAAAGGCAAAAACACAGAAGCACTCTATTTACATGCTGCCGTGTGTGTTTACTGACAACACACACATACTGTGTACTCACACACACACACACACACACACACACACTCTTGTGGCTCTCTAATTAATTCCTGCCTACTTTTCTCTGCTGTAATGTTCCCACACCTCACTGTCTGACACACCTGTTGACTGGCTGAGGTGTGTGTGTGCGTGAGTACACAGTATGTGTGTGTGTGTGTGTGTGTGTGCGCGAGTACACAGTGTGTGTGTGTGTGTGTGTGTGTGTGTGTGTGTGTGTGTGTGCGAGTACACAGTGTGTGTGTGTGTGTGCGAGTACACAGTATGTGTGTGTGTGTGTGTGCAGCCACGTCACTCTGAGTAATTAGTCTTTGGGCTGAGCAAAGAGCCAATACACTGTTCCTACAGCAGCCGAAACTCCTGAGACTCGCCGTCACCCACACACACAAACACACACACACACAGATGCCCCCGTAGCAGCGTCGATTAATGTGTGTTGTGTTTGTCGTCCCGAAGGAAAGCAGCTCACTTAATAAAGAAAAATAATTCCTTTCCTTTCTCTGGATTCCCTTCAGTTTCTCTCTCTCTCTGTGTGTGTGTGTGTGTGTGTGTGTGTGTGTGTGTGTGTGTGTGTGTGTGTGAAAAATACTCTCCTTTTAATATTTTGGATCAACATGTATTATATTATTTGGGGTTTCCTGCTTTGCACCGCAGGAAAACTTCAGTTTTTTTGTTTCAGGTTAATGAAAGTGTGTATGTGTGTGTGTGTCGGCACTCAGGCGGCTTTAACACCTTTACTAGAAGCTGAGGAGATAATGTATGTAGATGTGAGTAGAACATGCTGTATTACCTCTTTATCTCTAGTTCATTGTCTTTCTTCCAGATGTCACTCCTCACTGCAGCCCACAGAAAAGCAGAACAAAAACAGACACAATAACATACAATAACAGAAGAGCAGGTACTTGAATATTAGAAAATATTTACAACTATATATTATTATATAAAAAAGCAAGACTGTAAGATTACATTTCCCAGCCGGTTATCCACGTCTTGTAAGTCTAACTCTTGGACTAACTCTATTTAGTGGCCGTTCTGGAGCTTTCCATCCTGTCACATGATCCTCCTCAGCAGATAGATTTGCCCCGTTGCCCCAAACTTCATATGTTCAAATTTCCATTTAATTTTTAAATGACGTCTTTGTGTTTTGAGGGTCTGGGATCAACAACCATTGCAATTTTTAAGGAAACATGGAAGAGAAAGGAAATTTCAATTCTACAATTCCACGAAACCGTGTTTAGTTACTTGACAGACAGTGTACAAACACCATGTTATATTTGGCCCAGGACCCCCGGGTATGGAGTCATAGGAGCGCCATGATAAAGAAATAAATCTGGGAAAGAGTAAGACAAGTAAATGTGGATATATATAAAGACAAATCATTTTCCCACCATAGCAGGATTCATGTGTGTGTGAATTGATTACTCAGCCTGGGCAGGAAGACCCGCCCATAGCTAGTTGATTGACAGATTGGCCCTTCAAGGAATAGCAAAAGCAATAATGTAAAAGTATTATTTCTCTTTATATTTCCACATTTATTGTCTTATCATTTCCCAGATTGATTATTTTTTATGGCGCTCCCATGACCCCATACCCAAGTGTGGTAATCCATCCGTAAACAATTCTCATTTAATGTAATGAAATCAGTAATCTGAGGAAACCTCACCATCGCAACGCTGCTCCTCTCTTGCAAACACGACAACCTCTAACTTCACTTCACTTCCTCAGGCTGATGGTTATTCTGATATATGACATTTTAGGGGATCAATTATTAATTTTATTCACACAAATTTGCTTCCTCTTGTTGCCAGCTGGGCTCTGTCGGTGGCAGAAACACTAAACTGAACATCAGCATCATAGCGGAGTGTTTTTCTTTAGGACGCACACACACACACACACACACACACACAGAGTCTGGTTGAAGGAGAGTTGTATCATCATTTAGTCTTGTTTTATTTCCTGTGTTTCCTCATTACAAGCTGCAGATTAAAGCTGCCCGGCCATTGGTCTTCATTTGGACCAACACACACTGCTAATGGACCTGCGCGTGTGTGCGTGTGTGCGTGTGTGTGTGTGTGTGTGTGTGTGTGTGTGTGTGTGTGTGTGT
>JAVQJF010085762.1:0-32246 GCA_036023855.1 Gadopsis marmoratus
TTTTTATTACGGACTTTTAAGGACTCCGCCGTCCTTTTTCACTTGTCATTGCCTAGGATGCACAAGGTTTTTAAACGCTATATTTTTAGGTCCCTTTAACCTGCAAACGTTTTTCTTCACACACATCTATTTTTCAATTCAATTTAAACAGTTTGTTAGTGTAAGAGCCACAGAAATAAATTCCATTCACCTCCATTGTATCGGGGTGAATGTGGAAATCTCAAGACAAATCAAACCAAAACTATCTGCATGGATAGTAGGCGCGACAGACAAAGTATGTGCAGTAGTGGCTGAAGCGACCCTTTTAATCAGTCATCTTGAGCTAGCTCTTTGCTATCACGGGAATCAGAAGCTAAATGTCCACCGAACTTACACCCATTATTTTTCATGGTATAACATCCCCTTCAGTATCGTATGAAACCCAATCTGCCCAGATCGGTCAAAACAGGGTTTAAACAACATGCGCTCCTCCTGTGTGCCTGTCTGTATTGTTCTTTGGCCTTTGTGTGCTGCAACAATAGTGTCTGGATGTTGGTGTTGCTTTCACAGGTGCTGAAGGAGATGAGGGAGTACAGTGTTTCCAGAGCCGACGCCTTCTCCGACATGTTGAGAATAGGAGACCCATACTCCGTCTTCGAGGTTAGCCTCCCCAGAGACACATCACATCTGTTTGTTCTATAACTTCCTGTTTACTCAGAAGGGGACAGTGTCCAGTCATGCTTGATCATGCTTCTGTCCTGGGTAACGGCGTGATGCAGTAACAGGGCAAACGGGAGCACATCAAAACCAGTCTTCGCACTAAAATATGATTATTTGAGACCACTTTATCAGCTTTCCTGTCATCGCGTGAACCCTGGGTGTTAACTGGAGTGACTTAGTTCAGAATGTACTTCTCTTTGCATTTAAATGTGTTTGCTGAAGCTTTTTGTCCTCTATGAGCTTTCCAGCCAAATGCGGAGTGACGTGTATTTCTCATGCCTTTGTGCAGACGTGCGATCTTGTGGCGTTGACTGATGCCAGTTTGCACATAATGGAACGCTTGCTGGAGCCTTTCTTTCGTAAGTTTTATAATCAATGTCACCAAAAAAAAAGGGTTAGGGTTAGGAAAAAGCTTGCCTTTCACGGCCCATTGCTTTGGACTATTGCGACTATGCAGCACTAATTCAACTCACACTTGTCTTCTTAACAACAGGGGAGGAAATAGTTCTTCTCTCTCAGACAGACAGTCCACATGTGGAGACACAACAGGAGCCACGAGAGCGCTGGAACTTTCCAGAGACCTGGATATGGATGGATACCAACACAAGGTGAAGCCTCAGAAACATACCATAGTACGACCTCTCTGTTTTCTCTTTAGTTGAAAGACATGAACTTTTTGGTGACTTTTAAGACAACCATGCCCCTAAAGGTACCATTCTTTAAGTCCATATATTTTTACTTTAATCACACTACATGAGTGAGTAGCTGCAAAACGCACCTGTATGCAGACGACAGCATTATTTATTGTAATATGTGTAGAACTCAACAAGCAAGCTAAAGGGTTTAATCTGCCCTAACATAAAAATAACAGGATTTATTTAAACAAATGCATCTGCAGTGAGATCCAAAACTGGCATTATACAGCATAGTGATGGAAGTGCAGATTTTACATGCAGGTCAGTGGATCCAAATTGCACTAAGGGAGGTGAACTGTTTGAAAACTACTACAGAAGCTAAACACTAAAATAAAGCGAAACAACAGTTGGCCAGTTGCATGTAACTCTTTCATACAAGGTAAAGATAGTATTTTTTTTACCATTGTTTTATATTAAAAAATCACGTTTCTTAACTTTTTTTTGTTTGCAGTAACTCAGGCACAACAGAGATAACTCTGACTGTACCAGACAGCATCACAACCTGGACAGCCACCGCCTTCGTCATATCTAAGAACCTGGGCCTGGGCATCATAGAGAGTCCTGTAGAGGTACTTTCATCACTTCAATGACTTCCTATAAAAAGACAAAATAATGCCACTAAAAACACCTTAATAAACCTCCTTTGTACCCTTCTCTCCTGTGAGAGAAGCACTTAAAGGGCCTTTTTAACCCTTTGACTTGTTGTATTACACCCTAGCAAATTAATTATATTGGTGTTAGTATTTCAGTTGTTAGCATTAGCATGTGTGTTGTCCCGTCACACCTTATGAGACAGTACAAAGTGTCCGTGTGATCGTCCTGCAGCTCACGGTGTTCCAGGATTTCTTCCTGTCCTTGAACCTGCCGGTGTACATTATCCGAGGAGAGGAGCTGCTGCTGGAGGTCATCCTGTTCAACTACCTCCCCCAGGACCTGGAGGTCAGTCTGCTTCTCTTCTCGATTAGTAAGGTAACAGTAAACATAACATTTTCCACGAATGAAGCAATCCCAGCCTGGACTAATCCGGAGTCGGTAAGTCTCCACCTGCACACGGCCAGTCAGTGTTTGGAATCTTAAAATCTACCTTCTGGGTATCACTCACCCACTCCTGTAGATTTGAAAGGTGGCTGTTTTTTGGTCACAACGCATTGTTGCTGCAGTTGGGAACTAAACACAGCGCTATAGTTACTCAGTTCATCTAAAAGCGACCCAGAATCTGCAAGTGAACTGATCCTGACTGCTGAATTCTTTTATCAGGTTTCTGTGTGTGTAATATTTAGCTTCAAACTTGACGTTAGCTGAACATGTAAGAGTTTTAAGCTCTGTGGTTGAATGTTTCTCACTGAATTGGGAGTCTTAGTTGACTTCCCTCCTTCGGATTTTATGTAAACATCTCAATCAAATCAAATGAAAACTTTATTTGTATAGCACCTTTCATACAGGTGAGTGCAGTTCCAAATACAAAACTGCAATTCTTTGGCCCTTCCTCGTGAAATGGGTGGCGTTGGAAGCTTAGTGGACATTGGCTACATAGTCAGCCAAGCGTGCGCTGATGTTTAGCAAGCTAGGTAGCTCGGGCCAATAATCGGACGTTAACACAGGTCAGTCGAGGGCCGTGTTTGTCCGTGCAGCACTATATAAAACTGAATGGCGCCACCATTGGACCGCAGCAGGTGTTTGGTCGCTGCCAAAGTGTCTTAACATCATCATCTCTTCCGTCAACTCTGAGGACATGGTGAAGACATGACCCAGATTCTCTTTAGTCTTTACACCCTGCAACACGTAAAAGCTTCACAAAAGAGCTCAGTGGAATTTGTGTTTTAATTTGATATTTGGTTACAACAACACTCTTCCTTAGTTTCCTCCCACACTCTCTGCATTGTCAGACGTCTGTTTAATGTGATCTGGGTGGATTCTTTCCGTCTTTGTTGTCAGGTCATGGTGATTGTTGCAGAGAGTGAGACCTTCCAGTTTATCTTCCCGGACAATGAGGCGCTCTCCATGCCCAGTGTCCGTTGGGTGTCCATGGGGAGTGAAAGCGGAGCATCCGTCCTCATTCCCATCAGGCCGCTGGTCCTCGGCGAGATGCCCATCTCTGTGAAAGCCAGGTCGTCTGCGGCGTCCGACTTTGTCCGCACGACGGTGCTGGTGAAGGTGCGTTTGGCGGTATAACACAGTGAATAGCAGAGTAGAGTGTTTCCGTTAGTTTCTTTGTTAGTTTATTAAATGAGGAGGATGGGGGGGGGGCTAACTGTAAAAACGTGGTTGCCATAACAACGTGCAGGCATTAGAGCTCATTTCGGCTTGTGAAATAGGCTGTTGATATGTCGACTGACAGCAAGATAGACCAATCACCTCATGTTCAAGCCTCATTTAAAGAGTGGATGAACCACCCGGTGTTTCACTGGGACGTTACTTTTACAGGATGATGTACGTTTTATTCAAACTGAAGCTGTGATTATAGTCCATAAACAGAATCTTGGAAAGAAGCGTACACCTCTGAGCTTCATTTGAGGCGATCCTGTAGCCACTCATAAGCCCTCGCCACAGGTCTCAAACTGGACAGCACGTCTGTGAGCGGAGTTCAACCAAAGGCTTTTGAGGTGATGCTAAACTCTCCAGTAATTCACAAGAAAGATGCAAAGATGTGTTTAAAAACTCATCAGTTTGTGTTTAGCTAAGATATGTTTCTTCGTTCCTACATTGTTAATCACACAGCGGTGGAGTGAGAAGTCGGAGGATAGCAGGAGGTGCAGCTGTCAGATTGTGTTTATCAGAGCGTCTGTCAGCCGGCTGCAGCTCCAAAACTAACACAGAGCGTTTCAGGCAGGAAACTCTTCTAATGTGACCGACCTTCATCTGCTGCAACCCAAGAGATCTTACAGCTCTGCCTTTCCCAGAAATATTACTCACCAGGTTTATTTGTGTGTTGTGCGTCCATTTCTCACGTCTGTGGACTCTGCAGGCCGAAGGAATCGAGCAGTCATTCTCCACCTCGATGCTGTTTGAGGTTTCTCCCCCACGGTCG
Organism: Gadopsis marmoratus; assembly: GCA_036023855.1. Lineage (NCBI taxonomy): Eukaryota > Metazoa > Chordata > Actinopteri > Centrarchiformes > Percichthyidae > Gadopsis > Gadopsis marmoratus. The sequence continues at coordinate 4,423 of JAVQJF010085762.1, forward strand.
AGGCTTTCCAGAAACGTCTCGTTCACCTTCCCGGCAGACGTTGTGGAGGGCAGCAAGAGGGCTTCAGTGACGGCTGTCGGTATGTAAACACGTCGAGGAGTCACCACCTGCCGGGAAACAAGCACAGATTCAGGCTCAGATCGCCTGAGGTGCCGGGCTGATTCAGCAGCACCGTCGAATTCGGACACTTTACTGTATAAACACAACATTCAACATTCTTATTTTTCCACTGGGTCGTCTGTGTAATTTTATGCAATTTAGATTTTGGCCAGATAACAGTTAGTGCCAAAAACAGATAAAGTTTTGCACTTCATGATCGAGTTCTATCAAGCTCACATGTTTTTCCATCTGCATAGGAACCGCAAGGAATCTATGCAATGAAAACAATTCTACCATGTTCATCTTTAATTTAAAACACTGCAAATCCAAAAATGAACATGGATAAGAGTCTACAGACGTGATGGCAGGAGAAGGTGCTTTAAGCTAAATGCTAATGTCAGCGGAGGTGAATGGATATTTCTTTGGTGCTTACAAAGAACTAAGAGTCTGCAGCCATGCTAGCAGCCCCATGAGGCTGTATTTAGTTGTCCAGTGCTAACATGCTGATGTTTAGCAGGCATAATGTTCACCACATTCACTATCTTAGCATGTTAGCATGCTAACATTTGCTAATTGGCACTGAACACAAAGTGCAGTTGAGATTTTGCAGGTTTTTGCTGAGAAACCAAAGTCAGAGGATCACAAAAGATATTACAGTTTCATCCTGAGGGGAAAATGAGTGTGTCCACCAAAGATCATGGCAATCCATCCTGAAGTTGTCATGATGTTTCACTGAAAAACAAAAATGTGATCCTCATGGGGGCGCTAGACAAAGAGTGAGAGGATTTTTCACCCCGATTTAATGTCGCGAAGCAAGAGAAAGTTATTCCTCCTGCAGCCAGAAAACACTGATTAGTATAGTTTACTGTAAATCAGGTCCTCCAGCAGAGAAAATGCTCGTGGTAATTTAAAAGGAAGGGAAAACAGGAAGATAACAAAACAAATGTGCAGCTGATAAAGAGTAACTGAAAAGACGTGTTTCTCTGCCCTCCCTGGTTAAACGTTTCGCTTGTGATTCCCCCTCCACCTGCATCATTGATGGGCGTGGTCAGCAGTGTGCTCTGTAGCACCAGTAACCACGCCCACCAGTGACGTAACGGCGTACTGACACACCCTGGAGTACACTTCTACATCACCGCAGCAAGGCGAAAGGTTAAACCAGCACGAACAAGATTTTGAAAGTATATCTGTAAACGTTACTCATCATGTCTGATGTGTCTGGTTTCCATGGTGATGAAGGTGACATCCTCGGACCGTCCATCAGCGGCCTGGGCTCTCTGATCCAGATGCCTTATGGTTGCGGGGAACAGAATATGATCAACTTTGCACCAAACGTGTACATTCTCCAGTATCTGCGCGCTACGGGACAGGCCGACAAGGAGACCACAAACAGAGCCAAAGAGTACATGATGGCAGGTAGGACAGCAACATGGATTATGTCACATTAACATGTTAGTTACTGTTCCAAGCACTGAACATATTCATGACAACATCAGATTTCATAATTTGTGGTACATTTTTCCAGACAACAAGTCACTGATTTCAGACGGAGGTAGACAAAAGAAGCATCTCATTTCTTGTTAGCGCCGTAATTACAACCAATCAGTTAGCTAGCTAGCATTAACGAGTTGGTTAAAGAATGAAGTAAAAGTTGCAATACCGCACTGCAAGAATGCTTTGTTGGAAGTAAGTCCTGCATTGAAAATTCTACTTGAGTAAATGTACACAAAGTATCAAAAGTTATCAAGTTATTGTGCAAAATGGCCACTTTCAGAGTGTTAAATGTAATTGACCTCTCTGACTTTGGCGCCCCTTAGTGGTAGTATGAAGACACTGTGGCAGAAAGTAGTGCATGCCTCAACGGTTCACCGTCACTCAGTCAAAGAAATTTAAATATACCAGTAGTTTTTTAAAACAATTTTTGTATAAGCAGATCTCTTTAAAGCCTTTAAAAGGTGTTTTCCTGCCAATAATGTCACTTTTTCATCATCATGTGTGTCTTGTTTCTGCAGAGATGTCTTTTTTTTACTTATAAGAGTAAAAGCAAGCATCTGAAGAACAAGACAGAATATCGCTGGACAAACGAAACTCTTGCAACAACTTGATTTACTGTGTCCTACTGCTTCTGCTGAGTAAAATAATCTGATTTTAGGAGATTTATTTATTTTTGCCATTTAATCTCACCAGGTTATGAGCGAGAGCTGTCCTATCAGAGAGCAGACGGCTCCTTCAGTGCCTTCGGAGACCAGGACTCGTCTGGAAGCACCTGGTACGTTATAAAGTAGTAGATACATGTAGCGTACAACAGAAACAGGAAACCTCAGGATCTTGATGAAAGAAACTCCACCTTTGCAGGCTCACTGCCTTCGTGCTGAGGTGTTTCCTGCAGGCGCGGCCGTTCATCCCCATCGACGCCCACGTGCTGCACCGAGCGGCGGCCTGGTTAGGAGCCGAGCAGGGGGCCGATGGGAGATTCGAGGAGCCCGGCCGGGTCATCCACACTGAGCTCCAGGGAGGCCTGGACGGCCCCGTCTCCCTCACGGCCTACGTCCTCATCGCGCTGCTGGAAGACAATGACGTCAGGGTGAGAGTCAATAAATCGACCAAAAACTTTATTTGCATACTGTAGCACCTTTTGTACAAAGTGCTTTAGAGATGACTGACAAGCTGATAAGACAATAAAAATGTCAAAATGATTACAAATGATTACTTTTGCATGTAAGAAAAAGAAAGAAAAGTTATTTGGAGGCTATCTGTTTGCCCCCACAGGGATCAATAAAGTGTGATCTTTAATGTCTGTTAAACGCATGAAGAGTGAAAGCTGGACACACTAATGAAGCCACAGATGGGATTAAAAACCCCCAAAACATCCTAACAAGACGAACAGTTTCACGCTGCGTCTTTATCATCTGAGCTCATAAACGCCGTTGAGCTGAAGCTCCCTGTTCCCTGCTCTTTCAGGCTCAGTACGGGAACCAGGTGTCCGCGGCCCTGATGTTCCTGGAGACCCGCCTGGCTCTCGGCGTCTCCAGCAACTACAGCCTCAGCCTGCTCACCTACGCCCTGGCTCTGGCCGGCAGCTCCAACGCTAACACGGCACTCAGAGAACTGATTGGACGAGCTGTGATGACAGGTACAAACTGTGTGTGTGGGTGTGCATTTTGGATTATACTCCACCAAAATGATCATCTTGCTCCATCATGCAGGACAGCAGTTATAGTCACCTTGAACTGTCAGTTGATTGACCAATTGACCAATCACTAAGTCCCGCCCCCCTTAGTTACTGTTGCTACGCCTGTCACTACACAGTTTACAATGATGACAGATTGGCAGATTTACAATCAAAATTCATAGCAATTTTAGAAACAATGAGCAGACAAAACCAGGCTTCTTCTTTTTGGCCCCGGACGTTACGCAGTAAGCTAGTTAGCCAGACATGCTAACTTAGCATGAGGGTTTAACGTGAGTCTAAGGCACTCGGCTTTCTTTCGATAGGTCTTGAATTCATTGAAGATTTGAAATCGATCTCTACTTGTTTTTAAATATGTGAAAGCCACAGCTCTTTTATAATAAATCAAATAAATTCTATTTTCTCACCATGCCTGCGCCGCTGTGAGCAGACGGGGTGCCGATGTGGTCTTCCCCAGACCCGTCACGGTGGTGGCAGCCTCGCTCCGCAGACATCGAGATGACGTCCTACCTGTTGCTCGCTCGACACAAACTGGGCCTCATCGCAGAGGGTCTCAGCCTCATGAAGTGGCTCAGCAAGCAGCGAAACCACAACGGAGGGTTCGGGAGCACTCAGGTGAGACACTAAACAACCCAAACACATCGATATGGTCTCGTGAAAGTTTGCGTAATGAGCTGTCCAAATAAATATGTACGTTTTTCACAATCCGACAAAAGGATTATGGGACCACATGGACCTGCACGTGGACAACGGGCATCTGCCTGGGCCCCATGTCATTCTTATCAAATATTTATATTTATATTATTAACACTGGTTGGAGGGGCCTACCCTTTATCCTGACAAGACCTTTTAAAGGATTTCAGAGACTCCATCTAAAGTTTCAGACAATCCAAAACACATTTTTATTCTTCTTCTCAAACTGGAGTCATGCAAAAGGAGAAATCGGTGGCCCGTGTCACGTCAGAAGGAGGCGCTGGCCGTCTGGGCATGTGCTGACTGAAGGGCGATTTAGCACACATGCACAAACGTGCCTGACAGATGCTGCGAGGAAACACAAAGATCTAAATACTGTGAGAGTGGCTCCAAATACAGCACACTGAATGAAGCGCAGTGAGGTTTTTCTCAGACAAAAAAAGTGCTCTACTTGCCCACCGAAACAGATGCACGCTCACAAACGCAGCTATAAATCAGCTGTAAATATCAAAGCAAAAGTCCATCAGCGACTGAACTCTAACAGAACATTTTGGAGCAGATATGCAGTGTATGACCCTCAATCTGGTTTCCTCTCTCAGGACACAGTCGTGGCTCTGCAGGCCTTGTCTACGTTCAGAGCTCTTGGCAGTTCTCTCACGTATGACCTCAACATCAGGGTGAACGCCAACGCTTCCACCACCATCGCCTCCTTCCACATACACCGGGACAACTACCTGCTTCTCCTGAGCCAGCAGGTACACCTGACACCATACACAGGTCGCATTTATCGGGAATAAAAGCTGAGAGATCATCTGATCAGATTTGTTTCTCCAATCAAATCTTTGAGACAGACTGTCCGCACTGTTGTTCACAAGTAGTCAGAGTGGATTCGTGTGTCCAGGCATCACCAACCTATCTGCATGGGTTGCTGTGGTCTCTTCCCAACGTGGAGGCATGAGAAATGGTGATCCATCATCTCATCTCGCGGTGCAGAAGTCGCCCATCGCTGAGTTGGTCATGCAGCTGCTCTCACTCTAGATTTGACGTCGCTGACATCGAGCGACATTGAGCGGAAAATGTTCAGCAGCAGATAAATACAGAGCGGGACATTACATTAGGGACTGAGACGCGTCTCCGATTGGAATCGCACTTCAAACCACCTCCAAATGTGCAAAACTTGACTTTCTAAAATCAATCTGGATATGCATGTCATTTATTCAAAGTAATTCTATATATCTTCCCGTTTGGTGTCATTCAGCTGCAGTCATTCATATAGCGCCACATCATGAAGTTATCTCATAGCAGCAGAACGCTGCGATCTGAGAGGCTGAAATTTGTGTCCTCTTCTTTCAGTTTGAGCCAGAGGAGGAGCTGAACCTCCAGGTGACCGCGGAAGGTCGTGGACTCGCCCTGTTTCAGGTACCATGACAGACTTGTCCAAACTATCATGGGAACAGCTGTCACTACTATAAGAGCGCCTCCTGCTGGTCAGCATTCACAGGCATCTCCACAGCCACTTGGTCACATTACAAGAAAAAAAAAAAAAGGGGGGTCATATCCAGATAATACAACAAAACTAAATAAGCGAGAATGTAAAATCATCAATGTGTAACGCAAAGGTAACTTCAGGTTTAACTCGGGGTTTTCAGGGTTAGACGGTGATGCTTATGCTGCATCGCCAGTAGAAATTGTTGTTTGTGCACCCTCCCGTCTCAGAGATTTTAATCTTGTAGTCTGCACCCTTGAGCTGTTTGTTCCTTGTTGTAAACAATCTCTCCTCCTCATCTTCTACCTCAGCTGAACGTGTTTTACAGCATCAGGAACGATGAGCTGGCGAGGAGGAGGCGGCGAGATGCCGGCGAAGACGAGGCGTTTGATCTGTACATCGAGGTGTTTGACACACAAGACAGCTGGATAGTTCTGCACATCTGCACCAGGTGAGCAGGCTGGATCTCCGACGGTCGGTTCACATAACGTCAGCACGATGCACCCAGCAGCATGTGTACGAGAGCTGTCAAACTCTCACTGCGCCTGCATACGAACAAGAAAACATAATCAGTAAAGCCGGTAAACAATACAAACGCCAGATGTGCCTTTGAGAGCAGGATTACATTTCAATATAAACTTTCTGAAGACAATAAGTGTGTAAATATCCTTTCACTTCTGAAAGATGACTTAATATGCCGATCTGAAGAATTACGTAATGTTTTTGCTCGTTATGCTGCAAAATGCTTCTGCTGGTAAACATCTTTTAAAATTTATAATCACAGATGGAAAGAAATGTAATTTTATAAATGTATTATGTATATCGTAATTATTTCATAATAACCATTAAGAAAACACAACAAAACTATTTCTGTTCATATTAATGTAATTAAATATATTTTATGTGTAATTCATGAGCATCTTATTATCAACTAAATTTGAAATAAAATACAACAAAAAAATACAACAAAAATACAAATATTGTAAGTGGCTATATGAACAAAATATATACATTGAAATTAAATTTGTATACAAATAAAGTGTATGTATAAGACACTAATAACTTATTAAAATAAAATAATGATTTCATGAAATTGTTGTTTCTTATAACGTAGAAGGTTTGTATTTTTTTCAGATGATTTCTTACAGACAAAGATATGCTCTTGTTAATTAATTGTACCTGATAAATCAAATGTATATTCTGGACCTCTGCAGCCTGTCAGAGGGTCTGGGTCTGAATGCGACGGGCATGGCCATCATGGAGGTGGGTCTGCTGAGCGGCTTCGGCCTGGCGCAGAACGGCACGTCGCTCAACGAGGTCCTAAAGAAAGTGGAGACGCAGCCGGGGAAAGTCATCCTGTACCTGGACTCTGTAAGCTTCACTGAAACATTCTGTGTCATAGACACGCTCGCTGTGTCGGTCTGCTGAAAGGCTACAAGGTCAAATGTGAACGTTTTTAGGTGACGACGGAGGGGCTGTGCCTACAGATCCATCTGGTCCAGGAGTACTGGGTCGCCAAAGTCCAGGAAGCAGCCGTTGTCATCTATGATTACTATGAACCAAGTAAGAGTGAAATTCAACATCATCACGTCAATTTCATTAGTACTTTTTAAACTCACCACTGGTTTACTGCAGTGAGAGGCGTGTTGGTGTTGCTAGGCTAAATGTAGCTCAGCAGAACACAGACGACGAGCCGCACAATCACAAACAGCAAATGCAGACAAATTTAAACTCGCCTGAAACCGAAGCACCCCACTAACCGATCAACCACTATAGCAGCCCCCCCCCATCTGTGACTTAGTTGCATAGGAAGGGAAAAGGCCAAACCTTATTGTTTGCCTGTTATAAGCGACACAGACACTTTTAAAATACAGAAAACCCCCATTAAAAACAGGACCTAGAAATCTAATAGAAACTGAACAAATAGAGCCTAAATGAAATGTAGGCAGACTTGTGTTGAACCTTTGACCTCTGACCTTTCACCCCCTTCCAGGACGGAGGACGGTGGCGATGTATAAGTCAAACTGGAGGAGCGACATGTCCACCTGCTCCTTCTGTGGTGAAGACTGCAGGCAGTGCAGCACAAACCTCAATGTTCCCAACGCTGCGTCACACAGCAGCACAAACCTCCTGCTGACCACCGTACCGCCCGCTCTGCTCCTCCTCATCACCACCTTCGGCGTGTGAACAACAGGTCCAACAAACGCCAGTTCAGCTTTGTAGGTGTATACATGTAAAGCGACGTTGTTTTAGTGCAAGAACTGTGTTTACACGCACATAAATATAGTTATAGTCACCCAGAGGCATGCTAATGGTGTTTTACGTCTGTAAAATTCTGACTGTCACTGTATGTTTGTGGTGTAGTCTGAGCTTGATGGTGATAAAAAAAAAAAAAACTTAAAAAGGAAAAGTTAGTTTAGCTGCGCCGAATAAACGACGATTCAGGAGAGAAACTGCCGAAATGCTGAAGTGAATCGATGGACGTTTTGAATTAACCAATTATGAGCAGACTGGTTTAGAGCTCTGACCAACTGTCTCACTTCATGGCTGTGAGCCGACTTCCTCAAACTAAACTCCTTCCTCGCCATTGAAAACGCCAGTCTGCCTCCCTGATTATAGACAGCAGCCAGATCTCACCCACTCCCCTGTCCTCCAGAACCTCCTCACCTCTTCAGAATGGCTTTTTAAAGTGCGATAAATGTTGTGCGGTATATGCCTTTAGCGTGCTGCTTTCTCTGACCATTTTATCTCATGTAAATCGTCTTTGGGAACTCTGAAAAGCACTCTATAAATAAAATGTGTTTTTATTATTCATTCCAAAACCTTCGGTAACCATTAGTCATTTAGACAACCACAATGTGTAATTGGTTTGAGGTTTAAAAAAAATACCAGGATAACCCTTTAAGGCTTCCTGCAAACTATTTTTTACTTTGAATAGGAGCCTGTTGCAGTCAGCTGAATCTGAGGTTTCTGAGATATCCTGCTCGTAAACAAACACATGGAAACAGGCCTGAACACATTTCATGCAAACTCATCCTGTAACCCATTTTAAGTCTTTCTCTTGGGCCCTGGACGGGTCCCGACCCCCCGGGTGGAGAACCAGCTGTGTTCAGTAACAGCCTCACTGCGTCTCCTGCCCTCATCAGCGTATAAAACGTCACTAAACTATCAACATGAGAGATTTACTCTGTGGATATTCACCTCGGAGACGCTTTAATCGAACTGTGGCCGCGATTAAATGAAACGCAAGCAGGACATCCCATAAATCTGCACAATAAAGCAGGTATGCTGCCTAATGTTGCAGGAGCACAATAAATCCCTGCAACAATCAAAGCGACGGAGGCATAAACATTAACGACACGGCGCCACAACTTCAAAGACGCTGCCATGATAGACAGCTTCAACGTTCCAGTTAAGAGAAGCGGCGAGCGGAGCCGAGAACATTTGACCCACATGTGGATGTGAGAAGCAGGTGGGATCGGTACCGCCGGTCTTTATCTGCCCTCTGGGCGTTCATGACGTCAGTACAGCTGACCTCCACCCGCAGTGCACTACGCCCTGAAGGTCACCTCTTCTCAAGGCTTCGAGTCACGTGAGCCGGCGTAACTTACAGTGAGTTGGAGATAGTGTGCGTCTTTAAAGCGGCATCAGTTGACTTTACTGGATGAAGGAACCGGCTGAAAATATCTGACCTATTAATTCTCACCGTTTGTTAATGTGTTGCCACCAGTTTGTTTTAAAGCTGCAGGAAAGTCACTGGTCTTGTTTTTTTTTTGCTAATTCTACTGCTAAGGCAAGGCAACTTTATTTGCATGGATCATACAGGGAAATTCAGTGTGCTTCACATGGTAATAAAAAAAATACAGCAGGCAAGCGACACAAAAGATACTAGATTTATAAAGTAGACCAGTTTAAAAAAGTAAAAGATAAAAGGAGAAAGGAACACAGAAAATACTTCAACATATAGATGCACAATTAAATTAGAAACAAAAATTAAAATAAAAAAGAAGGCCATGTAAAAGCTAAGTTAAGACGACATGTTTACTGGGAGTGTAAAATAGGAGAGCGTTGACTTAAAAGTGTTCGGCGTCGGGGCTTGTTCCAGGTTTGGGTTGCGTGGTAACCAAACGCTGCTTCGCTGTGTTTTGTCGTAATTCTTGGGACAACAAGTAGGCGAGTCCCGGATGTCCTCCGTGTTCTCTGGGTGCATATGACACGAGCGTATCCGAGGTGCATTTGGGCCATGATTTTGAATTGAATTACCTGTGTGACTGGTAGCCAGCGTGGGGATTTTAGAGCTGGTGTAATGTAGTCATATTTCCTGTTTTTTGTTAGGACCCTGGCAGCAGCGTTCTGAATTAGTTGGAGTTGTCGAAGAGCATTACTTGAAATTACTTGAAATTAAGAAGCTTGGAGATTATTCCTCCGATTCTTGTGATATTTTAGTTTTGCTTCATCCAGCCATTGATATGTTGTTGATGCGGTTACACAGAGATCCTACAGGCCCATAGTCACTAGATTTGCATTCCGTCTGCATAATTATGGTAAGCTACTTTATGATTTTGAATAATTTGGGCTAATGGAAGCATACAGCGGTTGAACAAGAGAGGTCCCAAGATGGACCCTTGTGGAACTCGGCAGGTCATGGCCACCTGTTCGGACACACAGTTTCCAATGGAGACATATTACTTTCTGTCATGAAGATATGACTTGAACAATTTAAGGACAGTTCCAGAGAGTCCCACCCAATTTCCTAATCTTTGTAGGACCATTGAATGGGCCACGGTGTCAAAAGCTGCAGTAAGATCCAAAACACACTAAAACAGAGACTTTGCCTAAGTCACTGTTCAGGCGAATATCATTTAGCACTTTTCTGAGTGCAGTCTCTGTGCTATGGTGGGGCCGAAATCCTGGCTGAACGTCATCGACGCAACTCTACTAAGAGTCTTCAGCCACGCTAGCGGCTCCATGAGGCTGTCCTTAGGAACAGCACTGCTTTGAGCTAAATTCTACCGTTAACATGTTAACTTCAAACATTCTTCACCATGTTCACCATTTTAGTTTATCGTTGTAGTGTGCTAACATATGCTAATAAGCACTAAACACAAAGTAGAATGTCACTAGCTTTGCAGGAATTTGGTCATAAACCAAAGTATTAAGCAATTAGGCAAATACAAATTTGGACCTGATCAGAGGATCACCAGAGAGGACAATTCCTCCTGAATGTCTGAACCAAATGCTATTCAAAACCACAGATGTGAACCTCATGGTGGCGCTAGAAGAAACGTCAGGGGATCATCGAAATCAACAGGATTCATCCTCTGTGGACCATGGCTGGCATTAATCAATTAGAATGTTAATGCAACAACCCATTAAGTCACATTCCTTGAATAAACTGGTTCCCCTTCTTAGAATTTGTGCGATAAAGTCCAAACACAAACGTGTACTGCGTTCAGCGTGCCAAGCTGGAAACCAAACAGTGTGAAACTCTCACTTTCTCTGCGAGTTCTGATTATTCTGGACGGAGAAGAGCCCACAGCGAGCACTGATCAAAGCCACCATGCGCGTCTCATCCCCTCAGCCCTGAGAGAGAACCAGACCCTGTCAGAATATAAACACGGCCGTGGAGGCAAAATATTTCCTCCAAAGAGCTCCTAACTCCAAACACTGGCCCTTCAATGCATCATCTGTCAGCGCGCAGGGCCGCACCACATGTACATTACGTTCAGTCAACACATGCACTGCAGACCACGCCGCTCGCTCTCATGGACATCAAACAATGCAAGAATGTCACAATCACACAGTGCCGGCGCTACCATATTTCAAGAGGGCCCTTTGGACGAGGGAGAACGAGCAGCTGGGTTCAATCAGCAGCCGAGGCCGGAGCAGAAAGGTTGTTTCTATTGGATAAAAATCTGACAAAAGCAGAAAGATAAACTCACGTCCTCCTCCGAGGCGTTTCCGTTCCCAATCAGGGGAGAATAGGTGAAGGATTCTTTTTTCTGACTGCGTGCTAGAGACGAGGATGGAGAACGCAGGGAGTTAGACCCTCATAAGCTTTCAAACTATCCGCAAATTCACATGAATCTCTCCTTAGTTCATGTCAAACCCCCTTCATAGGAGGGGAGTTCTGAATGGTGGATGGTTTAGTCAACCTTTTAATATAATAGAGAACCAGTGAAACCACCTTCTCAGTAGAATCCATGGTTTAACTACACAGGTGTGCCTGATTAGACCCCCCCCCCAGGGGAAAGTGCAGTGTTACAGCAGCAAATGTGACAGGTAGTAAATAAATATAGCACGCAAAGAAAAAAATGGAAGATACAAAATATATGTATATATACAAAAACTAACTTGATTGACATCTCCCTCGTTCTGCACCTGTTAGGGCGGGTAACTCGCACCTCTATGGTACTTGGGGTACATCCCAAATTTGAGATTTCCTCATTTCTTCTCTCCTCTTGTGGTTTTCCTTGCGTCTCTCCATGCGTCCCTGGTGGGAGGGACTAAGATTCAAGGAAAGGACGCAAGTGAGGAAAACATGTATGCAATTAACAGACTTGGGATGCATCCTTGGAGTTTGGTCACATAATTACCATCAGAGCTCTGCCCACATTCAACCTGAGCAGAGGTCCAGTCAGAACATGTGAAAACCCCTGTGCGAGTGTGAAGGGCTGTTACGAGGCTCAAGGTCCCTTGAGAGAAGTCCCTGATGGGAGCAGAGGCTGAATAACCTGCTTCCAGTTTAAACGTGTTTGTCTCAACTGCGAGTGCAGCCTAGACGTGCTGCCAGAGGAGAAGAAGCAGACGTGAGGCGTTCGTCACCGTCCACCATCATCTGTATGTCAGAACATTGTACGGAAGGGAATGTATTTGGATATTTTTGGCCTTTGCTGTTCCCAGCCTCGCCAGTAGGTGGCAGACTTGCTCAGGGAAAGGAATCCTGGAGTGAACGTCTGCAAGCTACAACTTTCCATGACACAAAGCGTAACAACGGGAAACTTTTTATAGAGGCATTCACGTGGGCTGCCTAAGTCGAGCCTCTCTGGCTGCCACCGTTAATGGGAGGCAGATGGACCTGGCCCGCACGCTGCAGACTAATGAGGGAAACATGGAACCAGTGGAGGTTTCACACAGGCAGGCAGACTGGATGCTGATTGTATAGTTTGCTCTGTGGCTGTTAAACAGAGAGGAGGAGCTGATCCAGTTATTCTGCCCAGAATCATGCAGCTTGACGTTTAGAGGTCACGACAAAGGCCAGCGTCACGCTTCACTACACTTTAAAATACATTTTAGACCTAAAGAAATATTCCAGGAGATTAAAGAGTGATGATCTTACTTTTGATGATGTACAATAGACCCGATTTTATAGCAGGTTTTTTTAATAGGCGTACTCAATGTGCGCCACAGCAACGTGGAAACGCGCTGAAGAAGACGTCTGTAAGGTGAGCTGCTTTGTTACAGCCTACGGTGCAGCTTGAATGTGGTTTTCACCGAGCCGCACTCTAAAGGCTCAAAGCTCAGAGAGTTACAGAGTTACACAAACCTGAAAGCTTCAGACTTACTAAAGGCCAGTTCAGAACAAAGATTCACGTTGAGAGTAGTACTCGACTCTCCACTCAAATTAAACCTTCAGGATACGACGCAGAGTCTGTCTTGTATGTTTTCACTGCAGCTCTACGTCCAGATTTAGGGAATTGTTATTCAAAAAGTAGGAAACAGAGTAAAACTGTCTGTCACACAATGATGGTTAAACTGCGTGCCGAACCGTGGGGGGAGATCCGTACGGATCAACTGCGATCCGTTGCACAACTAAATGCAGCCAGTTCGTCTGAGGCGATCTACTGGATCAACTCCAAAACTAATGGTAAGCATTTGTAAAAATAGGGCCCAGGTTTGAAAAAAACCAGAGATTGCCTTTAAAGTCATGGACCGTAAATCTAGTGCAGCTTAACTTGTATCTTCTAGCGCACGATTTGAAAGGTTTTATGAACTGTATGTAATGTAATGGATTGGTGTGAGGAAGGGGATGAACATGGAGGAGGAGGCTCAGTGTGGGGGATCTGACTCGGGGGCCGATTACGGGATGTAAATGGATGAAGGGGAGGGAAGAGGAGGGCAGGTCGGGAAACCTGGACAGGACACGGTAGACCACAAGTCGGCCTGACAGGTGATCAGAGGTGTGGTTGAAGCGTGGCTCAACTTCCCGTTAACATCACGTGATCAAGAAACCAAAGATACTCCAAAGAAATCTTCGTCCACACGGGCCACAATTCCATCACATTAACGAGCCCTGACTTCGAAACAACCGAGTTTTAATTTCCGTGTGTGGAGACGTTAAAGTGATAACATGAAGCTGCAGGAAGCCTCACACGGAAAGATCTTCACTTTGGCCGGAGAACAGGTGCAATGTCACGAGCAGAAAAACGGCTCGACAGGAGTGGAAGCTGACTCGCCTGCTCCGATCCGGCAGGAAGCGCTCGCCTCATCGTCAAAGAGTCACGGAAAAGTCTGCCTGGTTGTCATCCCGCCGCTCTCTTTTCTTTGAAAGCAGCTTACTCATAATAACACAGTCTGGAGGCTAATGATTCAACACAGCACTGCGCTTTGTTCCCACTACACTTCCAGGCCGTGCTGAACCCAAACACTGGTGGGAGAAAGTGCTCAAATACTACGGTAAAGTATCACAGTAGAAAACAGACGAATAAAAATGCCAGCAGGTCAAAGTTTCCGCTCATTTTGAGAAATATCTCAACATCTACTTGATGAATTGGCGCAACATCTTCTACAGGCATTTGCGACTCCCAGAGGATAAATCCTAACGACTTTGGCGACCCTCTCACTTTTCTTGTAGCGCCACCAGCAGGTTGACAGTTGTGGCGTTGCCCGAATCATCCTGAAGCATTTCCACGAAACGTTGTGTCCCGACGACCCCAAGGATGGGGCGCAGTGGTTTGGAATCTTATCAGACAGTTATTGTAGAGTGAAACCTGACATCTTACCCAGGAAAACATCAATGTTTTATGAGTTTATAGCATCTCGTGATCTGCTTCTGGAACTGTCTGTCTCCCAGCACGGCACCAGCTGCTGGCCGAGCTGCAGGGAAGCCGGCGTCACGCCGACTGACGGACGCGCTCGAAGCAATCTGAATAGATGGATGCAAGCGTCTGGACAGATCTACAGCGAGAGTGGGGAAGAATAAGTGTTTTTTAAATGGGGAGACGTCACCCAGCCCAAGAATGCTCAGTGATTGCAGTTAACAGTGAAGCAGAAAGTTTAGCAGTGATTTATGAATGGAGCCATAAAAGCCAGAGAGGACCATCAATCTACGACAGGATCAAAACCTCCAGTGACGGAGGGGTGGAGGGAGGAAAGAAGTGGCTTCAGGAGGAAGGGTGACAGGTCAGACAATGTGGTTCCCGTTAGCGACGGCCAAAGGAATGATGGTTGCAGCCTCGTGTAAGTCATCCTCTTCCTCCGTGTTACACGAGGACAGTTTATGGTGTCGGTGCGAAGGCTTCTCAAGGAGCCGTTTCCAGGTTTGGTTTCGAAAACAAAGGCGCAGTCGTGAAACCTCAGTGGTCAGAGGAGTTACAATGAACATATGTCTTCTTTCTCTTTGTACTTTATTCACATCCAAAACAATACATAGCCAGGTGGTATTAATCCCGGACTGCTGTAAATGACACCTACAGAAAGCTATTTATTGTTTTTAGTTTATTGAGATCATAAAAATGCAGAACGATTAAATATGAAAGCGTGAGGGGTACTCCATTGTACCTCCATAAAGTTGAGGGACTTCCAACAAACATTGGTCCCTCGTATAAGTCAAGATTCTGGACCCTACAATTCCCATAATGCAACTGAACTGATCCATATGTGTTAAAATCCCCCATCTAGGGGGATTGATCAAGACAACACGAGGCTTCATTCAACGATGACCAGATATTGTACATAATATTGTAACTAATAATAGTTATTGGGAGTTCTTTCCATTTCTTCAAAGCGGCTAAAAAGGATAAAGTTGCATTAGCTGTGTGGCTACGTCAAAAACAAAGGTTCGCTAGCTGCGGCCGCAGAGAAGACGTCCGTTTTCGGTGCCACTTTTTGTAATTCAAACATCATTTAAGTGTTTGCTGTGGTTATTGTAATAAATGGATCAATGACTTGACACACGGGTCAAAGAACAGAAGTGTTTTTGTGTGGGAACAGGAGAGTTAGTTTCATCACATAAATGTTATGAGTATTAATTGTCTTTATGGCAATATGGTTGTAATTTGTCAGGCTAGTCTATTAGAGAGACGTAATCAGATCTGGCTGATACCCAAAAAAATGAAGTCAGAAAAACAGAAAACATTAGTCAACATTACAGTAAATTACAGCTGCGTCTTAATCAACTCAGACTTTCTGCCGGAGGGAATTCACACACACACATCAGCTATTGAGAGAGTTAATGACAAACACATGTTTGCAGTTTGCAAATTTACAATTTCACAGTCCAGTGCAAGAGAAGAAAAAAGAAATCTTGCTTTGACCCCAAAAATGCTGTGAATTCGTGTGTACCTGCACCTACAGTCTCTCTGGGCAGGACAGGACCTGGATGATGAAGGGTGAGTCATCCTCCTCCACGTGATCCAGATCTGCTGTAGCCGCTGAGAAAAAGCAATGCGGCGTCACGACTGTGCACTTCTGTTGCTGGAGGGATCAAGTGTGTTTATACAACAGCACAAAGGGGCCACGTTTGACACGCAAAGACAGTTTTGTTCAAGTCTTGAAAGCTTGGTTCTCTGCAATAGTTATTAACTTTGACGGAGAAGAGAACGTCGGCGGTGGCGATATCACACCAGCTGTCACTAATTATTGCTAATTCTGTGAGTAACCTGATGACAGGTCCACATGAAACTTGTCTGTTTGAAGAAGAAGCTCCACTCTGTAAGCCCAGACTCAGCGTCGAGTTCAAGTTGCATCAGTAACATAAGCTTATAAGCTTTATCATTTAGAATTTTTCAGTATTTGGATCAGGTAGATCAGAGTGTCGGAGCAGTCTAAAGCCGTATGGTACATATTCAATCAACATTTAGGTAAATGTAGGTATCAGGTTGGACCAGTGTTAAAGGACTTGGATCTTCTTAGACATGTTGCTTTTTAAAAAGGTTTCTGTCTAAATGAACAACCTGAGGAAGACCATGCATCTATAAAGGAGAAATGGGAACAAGATGACAGTGTGTGTGTGTGTGTGTGCGCTTGCTTCTTAAGTTTTGGTTTGTGTAACTTATTGTTAACCAGCACCAGCAAGAAATGTCTGGATGAAGCGTGATGTTCGTTTAATCTAAATGAGACTTTTACCTGATTAAATATAAGAAAATGACAGAAACGAAGGAAGCAAAGCTCGTGAAATTGAGCCGAACAAACTTCCACATCCCCCCACACTCCGGAGTGAAGAGTGAAAACAGTTACTACACTGATTTCCAAACTCCTCTTCAGCCTTCTCAAACAGGACAAAGGACAGTTACATCAGATCCTGTGCATCGGTAAAAAGAGAGAACTGTTTATGACATTACTTCAGCACAGATTATCGCTCCTATTCTTCAAAATCTCGGTCGCTGCCAGACAACAGAAACTGCTGGGGAGGCCCGGCTGAAGCCAAATTCCTATTAGCAGAAGAGCTGGCGTTTATATTCAGCCGGAGCCCAGCGTGGGATTATATGTAGGCAGCTGCCATCTACTTACTAAATCACCAATTAGAGTAATGAGAAGCAGGCAGCGATGTTGATTTTCAGAGTCACGTGTCACCGAGCGCACATGCGAGTGTTAAAAGAAAATGGACAAACGTGGAAAAAGTGACGCTCATCTCGTCTCGTTCAGTGTCATCTGAAGGAAATGCAGAGAGAAACCTCCGCGTTAAAGCTTGCAAGCCGAACGGCTGCAGACGGGCCCGAATGAGCAGCACCAATAAAGATGCAGGATTTTGCCAAAGTGACACGGCATTAGCTACCGGTTTCCAAGAACCGGCGTTAAAAGGATCAATTCTTCCGTTTATCGTGACTGGCTCGCTCTGCTGTTTGCCCAGAGAGTGGAACTGAAGTGCTTGGTGAGGTTCTCCCCAGGTAGGGATAACCACACAAACCTAAAGCGGTAAATCACATTCCTTTGTCGTCCCATCGTGTGGAAAATAAATGTCTGCACTCCTCAGACGCAGATAGAGATCCCCTTATTTCATATAACATGTGACACAGTTGGGGAAACAAGGTGAAATAAAGGCAGCACAAATGACAGATCATGCAACTCTAGAGGCTTAAATAGAAGGTGGTAAAAGGCAGAAGATGTATACATGCACCCGTTCTCCTAAAAATTGCTGCCCGGATGTTTGTTATCAACACAATGCGGAAACTATTTTAATTAACGTATTTTATTTGTTTTCCAAGAATAAACGCTCGTGGCAACGGAATGTATTTGTGTTTTTTTACGGGTCTGTTCAGGCAACGCAAAGCACTTTGTTAAAATGTTAGATGAGTTAAACATGAAGCTATAGCCAGGATTTAAGTAGGGGGTTAGCGTAGCTTAGCATAAAGACTGGAAATAGGGGGAAACAGCTAGCCTGGGTCTCTCCAAAGGTAAAAAAATGACACGGTGTGGTTTAATGTTAGATGGGTGGATTTTGTTATCGTTGCACTGAGCCGTTCCCTCTTGCCTCCAGTCTTTATGCTAAGCTAGGACGCTGCTTTCTCTGGCATCATTTTGACCGTACAGACACGAGCGATGCGTCGACCGTCTCGTTTAACTCTCTGCAAGCTAATAAGCATGGTTTCCAAACTGCATTTTTCCAAACTATGAGCGCGAGACAGGACGCGTTTTTTAATTGTATTGTTTCAGGTAATTTTACCTTCACGACCTCCTGACTGTTGGTTGCTTCGCGATGCAAACGTGGAGAGAGAGAGATGAACCTCAGGCAACGATTGTTCTCCCAAATAAACACACGGCACTGTGGAAATGAGCTCCTCGTCTGAACAAACATCCTGTAAGACCAATTACCTTTCATTGGGTACGTGTGACCTTTTAAAAAAACTTCCACAAGTGGAATCAATAAGCAGACATATGTTTTGTAGTTGTTTTTAAGAGGCTGAGCAGAGGAGGAAGGAGAACTCTCAACTCAACAGTACTTCATTAGGTCTGAAGTAAAAGACCTAGTTGAACCTCGAAGTGAGTTAGCACGTTAGCATGTTAGCTCTCGTCTGGAAGCCGGTGGGTTTCTTGAACGCGTGTTTGGTTCGATGCCTGTAATAAGGTCTGTGGTGAACACAAGCTGAAGAGATTTTCATTTTTGTTCTACGACATAAAATACATCGGTATATACCCCACTTTTGAACTTTGATGCTTTTACGTGTCTTAAAAAAGGTTAAAAGTGGCTAAACAAGACTACAGAGGTTGTCGTGGACACGTCGTCACACCAAGAATCAAAGCTACATCACTGCCGTGTTTCTCTTTTCCTTACTTAAAGTGAAAAATGATCAGGTCATCGACGTGCTGAGGGAGCTTCATGACCACCGGAGCCACGAAGAAGTGCCGTTGGGTAATTTCCAAAACACATGGACGATGTGTGGAAGGATTACGTTCCCCCTGAATATAAATGTTTTTTGCTTGAGAACTACTGCGGTGCTTAGCTGCATCACACCTGGTCGACCCTCCAGCCTTTTAATGTGCGGATATTAAAAGGAACGTCTGTACTTACAGACAGTAGAGTGACGTTTATCAGCTGGATTTACTGTAAATATGTGCTGCTGTATGTCATACAGGAGCGCTAAAAGAATTCCTGAAATATTCCATTGTCATCTTGCATTTGTAGGATCATTTTGAGGCCGTACAGGAAGTCGCGCCCTCGTTCCTGTTCACACCGAGGAAGGTGAACTACAGCGCAGCAGACCACGAGCTGGCAGGGAATCGGTGCATCACTCACGGACACTGCAAGAATTCTTTTGCATGCTGTTTTCCACTGATACTATGCTGATATCACAGCTACATCTGTCTCAATTCAGGGGCTCGCATCCCTCTGGGGTGCAGAACTGAGCGTAAATGAGACGGTCTGGTCTACAGAGGACTTCCTATTTGCGTCACAAAGCGCCGCTCTGTTGTGTTTTAACATTTGCATCATTTGCTAATCGAACTTGCATTTAAAAGGTGACGCGACATGAATCTTGGGATAGTTTGGACCGCAAAGGATACAGCCGTACTTCGGGGAAAGAAGGCCCCATTCGAAGGAGCCTTGGAAACGGAACGATCTTGTAGCGCCGCTGTGACGCAGTCGGTCTTCAAGTGCCGCCTTCAAAGGATGCGGCCGCTGAATTCAGACGCAGACTCTGCAGTTCCCCTTATTGTCAACAGATCCCATGACCAAAAGGCCAAAAACCAACAATAGTATGATCCTGCTAAGGAGTGTGGTGTGTGCATCACAGCCCGACGGCTCTTCTTCCTCTGAGCCACAACAACTAGTGAGCCACACCGTTGTTCCTTCATCACCATGAACACACACACACACACACTGTAGACTCACGCTGGACTCAGCCCCACACACACATGGCCAACATGAACATGCTGCTCAGCCCTTCGCACAGCTCTTGTCCTGAGGTTAAGCTCAAATGTGTACAAATCTGGGCAAGATGAGCAGCCAGGCTCGCCTTGTATCTATTAGAACTTTAGGGATGATTTGCGACGTCTGGATGGCTCCGCAAACATCCATCAGCTGCCCACTTTGACTCGGGGTGAGATTATGGTGTCTCAGGAATCCTCAAAGGCAGAAAATTGGATGCGCACATCTTTCCGAGGAGCTTTGCGACGTTACGTGAGGTGACACATGGAGCAAGATGCCAGATTCGACAGAAATATGTTCTCCGAGGAATTGCAACATCTGAGCTCCATGTGAAAGGTGCTGTCTGACCCCGGGATTACAGTATTTTGTTACTAAATTATAGCTGTCAGAAAGCTGACATCACTTGTCCCCGGGACAGACGGGGCTTCAGCTCACTGGTAGACGCAAACAGGACAGAGACATGTTGTTGTTATTAATGTCATTTTTCACTGCTTTGAGCAGCACAAACTAAATTCCACTCAGCTCCACTGAACTGTTATGTACGCCACAGTATTGGGACCACTGTGAGGAGAACAGGAGGTTTTAAGAGTAAGGTCTAAATCTCGAGGACAAAAGTCATAATGTTTTCAAGATAAAGTCTAAGTTTTACAAGATAAACATGCTTGTTTTGTAATATTATTTACAGTCCAGTTTTCTTATTATGGAATGCTGTCAGTAGAGTGTGGCATATTATATTGGCTGTTTGGTTAGCATGTGTTAGCATGTAGCCTGCTATCAGATAACATGGACCATTTGTTTGATTATTTGAAAAGTTAACCGGCCCCAACTCCCAAAAAACTTAATATTTCTCTACAAAGGAACCAACTCATGAGTCTCTTCTGATCTTCTGGAAACAAACGTAGACTCACTAATTTCTGTCTCTTTGGTTCCACGCAGACGACGAAATTCTCTGTCTCTGCCTTTGTTGGTGGCTGCATGTGTTGTACACTGTAGACCCTGCAGTTTACACACAACACATGACCGCAAATTAACCACGCATGCAGTTATTCACAAGAGTACACAGCACAAATGCTGCGCTCTGGAAGGATTTAATACATCTAAACATACATTATAAAACCAGCTGATCCTCCACCTCGCAGATCTACTCACGTTCTCTTGCAGGAGCTGGTTGAATTGTTGGGTGACTATATAATGTCACTGATAAACATATGCTATCCTTTAAGTCTTTGAAATCAACACTGTGTTAAGAAAAAGAGAATAAAAAAAAAGACAGTATAGTACGATCGAAGGAGGGTGAGGAACATGTTAAACGTGGACTCTTCAAAAGTCTGGTGTGGTTTTGAGGTGATGGATGAGGCTACATACTTTCCTTCGCTTTGATATAAACACTCGCCGGCGTACAAATGACTCCTCGTGTTTTAACCTTTTCCTTCGGGGCAACTGACTCACTGATCTCACAGCCGGTTAGAATACAAGAAGATAGGTCAAGGTTCTGAGAGAAAAAGATATATATAGATATATACATGTATATATACATATATATACACACACACACATATATATAAACCACAAAAAAATGTTGCAACTCCGACATGGTAAACTGTCATCACCTAAATGGCACTGAGGATGAAAAATCGCAGGCGAGGAGACCTTCGCCCCACTGGAGTTTAACAGCAGCTATTTCGAGTGTCTACAGCAGCGAGGACCAATGCGTCTGAACAAAGGCACTCTAAGAAGCAAGCGTCGCCCAAAGCAGTAATGATGGCCATCAGGGGGAACCCGAACATTTCAGTTACTCAGGCATTGATTAACCTCTTTCTTAGCCACAATGTGAAAAAGATCAATGTCGGGTGGATGGTAGGTAACGAAAACATGAAGCTATATTGCAGTACAGTCTTTACTGGTGCTGTCGCCAAAATATCCGAGAAGAAATTCAGGGAAGCGTTTTGGATGGATGGATGGATAAAAAGGTTCCTGGATTTAGATGCAACTCGCCTTAAAGTTTCAAATTTGGCACAAATTGTCACAGAATTTGCAGAAAATTGGCAAAATAAAATGCAAATTGTTACATGTACTTGGCCACCTTTTGATTTGTGGAATTTTCTTGTAAGCACACTTTAACATTCAGCATTTGTGCATTGCCACATTTCGTGATACGTTTGCGCCGCCAGCGTGCAAAAGCCTTGCGTGCACCCTCAGATGCTAGAGCGCAAGATACGAACAAAACAGCGAGCCACTTCATAACACAAAAACACTGCTCCATAGTGCCACTAGTGGTCAGAAACTGCACGGGGCACCTTTAACACAACTTGCATCGACTTTAAGAATGTCAGCCTTTTTCTGCTCGAATAAATCGAGTGTTTTTGTGGCCTGACATTGATCCTGTCCAATTTATCAGAAGATTAGCCCCCGTCTGGTGAATTTGTATTTGCAACACTCTTCGTATAGCAGATTTTTATCGATGCCCGAGTGACTGAAATGTTCGGGTTTGCTCTCATTGTCATTCAGGTCAGACCTGGATCCTGGATAATTAGCTATTTGTAGCTTTATTAAGATAATTTCTTTCTAATTTTAATTGTGTGTCCTCGATGCCCCATGGATTGAATTGCGCTTGTGTTTGTTTGTTGGTTTTGTGTTTTATGTCAAATCAAAATCAGGCCTGCTGCTGAATTTTTAGTTACTGCAGAACTCCAGGCTTCAAAGTTTGATAGAGTAATGAGATAATCCTGTATTTCCAGCCAAGCAATGAAGGTGATCTCATGCATCTGCCTGCTAAAAGGATTAAATGTGGTTATGAAGTCAGGCAGCCATTTGAACACAGTCTACCTGCTCCACATGTAAAACCAATCATCGTTTTAGGGTCAGACGTGTCCCTTTAGGTCAAAGTTATTACAGATCTTCAGTGTCTGTGACCAGACTGCTGAGATCGAAACTGACATGAGGTAATTCATTTCATAAATGAATGTAACGGATGCAGTCACTCTCAGGAATCTGTTATCTGACAGTTCTTCACATAAATTCTCAACTTTATGGGGGGACCAACATGGAAATATGTGTGAGAGCAGAATGACAAAGCCACTCAGCTCCTCCCTCTTCAGACCCTGTGATTTAACCTCGTTTTTAAACCCTGTTGCTCTGTAGAGTCAAGCTGAGATGGTTCTACGTGGAACCCGTTTGGTGCTCGGCCAATAGAAAGGTTCTTTCCAGTGCAATTCACAAGTGATCCACCAGGCAACATGTCAGTGCTGTAAAGAACCCTTGTAGAAAGGTTCCTTACACCTGAGCTCAGATTATAAAAGACACATTTTTGGTAGAAAGAAGGTTCTCTACACTGTAAAGCCCATATAAAGGTTTTTCTATAGATCAGGTGGCTTCTCAACAGAACATTTTGTGGCGTGTCCATGATTCATTGGAGATTCATTGGCTGTGCGCCTTTCTACAATGACTAGAAGCGTCGCGTGGTTCCACGTAGAAACGTGGTTTTTTGGTGCTGTGAAGGTTCTCTGTCCTGCCATGTCCACGTTCATGTCGTACATCTCAGTTACAGCGTTAGAAACGAGTCCTCTGTGATCAGCACATCAACATGCATGTTCACACACACACACACACTCCTGTCGAGTTTGACGCCAGCTATTTTTTATTAACACCGGGGTTTTCCAATCGCCTGAGGTGTTGGAATACTTTCCAGTCCAGCTACATAAACTCCGCTCCATTCTTTTTTCCCCAACTCCTTTAAAAATGTGTGCATGCATCAAGTTCACCGTCTTATCCTTAATCCTCACTTGAAAAGCCTGTCTTGTATTTTTGCTCATCGCAAAAAAGTTACGTTTCTAACAAGTTCTTATAAACAATCACTGTACTGTATTACATAATTTGAAGTTTTACGTCTCAAATCTAATGAAAGAGTACGTTCTTTTTAAATTACCCACATAGCCAGCAACCACCAGTACCGAGTGCCAAATTCCCAGAAGCCATTTGTGATGTGATCATAGATTTCTGTGGTCATTGTTTTTCCCTCGGTTGCCCTTGTTTTTATACTGTTGAGCAAAAGGAGAAACATGCTGGGTTTGATTTTCATGCTGTGTGTTTGACAAGAGTGTATTAAGGACTCAGTTTGGCTTGTAGACGCGTCACACATGGGCTAAGGTGCCAACTGTCACCTCTACGGTCATAATTCATCACTAGAGTCACTTCTATTGCCTCTCGCAGGACTTAACTCACGTACAGCGTGGCGGGGATCTGTATATCACACGAGCGTCCGCAAAGTCTTTATTACCCAAATACATCGTGGAAATGTTGATTTCCAAAACATTTTTCACGAGACGTTTTAGAGCTCCACCCTTCATTCTTCACTCGTTACAAATTGATCCAGAGAATCCACACGTGGCGAGGATTTCACTTGGCTAGCTTGCCTGCAACTGTTTGCATGCGTGCTTATTAACCAAAATATATATATATATATATAAAGGATTTAATCATTTACCCAATGAGATTATTAATGTGTAACTCACCCTGCGATATGTAGCTGACATATAGCTGAGAACCAAAACAATGAGCTAAAAGAGGCTTAAACACTTGACCCATGTTCATGTGAACATTTTGATTAGTGCAGTTTTAAATATATATATTTCCTAGATGTACTTGCTCCAGAAATTTTTATTTAGACCCCTCATGCTTATTGTAGTTAAGCAAACCATTCGAGCCCCAAAACAAATATCATAATTCTAAACACATTTCCCTAAAATCGGCCTGACATATTTGGCTTCCTAGAAAAGGCCACTAGAATTGTAAATAACAATATTTTAAACAAAGATGCAGCTTTCATAACGCGCTCGACATGTCGGATATTTACCTGCTAATATGGAGGCTCCTGCTGCAGGAAGGTAGAGGGGATATGTGCAGAACATATTATTTATTACACATTTATGCATTTAACTGATTAGCTAAGTTTGTTTTGTAAATCCAGTCTTCATTCAAACTAAAGACCTATTCATTCAGACTAATATATTCCAGATTTTCCCTTGTTGGTGCTTTTTAAGAGCTTTCAATCCCTTTCTTGTTCTGAGCTGCTGTAGTGACTTTATAGTGTTTAAATCATGCCCACAAACACGCGTTCAGGAGCTCTCTTTATATACTGACGCCGTATAATAATATAATAATATAATAATATAAGTAAAATCATTTGTCTTGAACTGTCGTAAAAAACTTTATTTGATTTGTGTTGTGTGTCTGGCTAACTGAGCAGCAAACGTTAGGGAAGGAAAAAAATATATCGTTGCTTGAACACATTTGTCAAGTTTTTTTGGGGGGGTTTTGCCGACTTTATGGATTCGTGACTCCAGGGTTTAAGAAACTGCAGCTGTCCGTTCGCAAAAGGAAGGTCTGAGACCCGGAATGATGTGTTCAATCTCTGTCCAAGACGAACCGCCGCAGCTGCAACATAATGTATAATAATTTAAAAAGTTTAAATTTAGGAGGAAGATTCCTAAAAATATGTATTAGTCCTAATTAAATAGCAACATTTGGTATAATTTCAAATGGATAAATTACAAATAACTGCCGTCGTAAACCCAGCGAGTCTTTTAGCCAGTACACACCTGAACGTTTGTCTACAGGTGAGCAGGCACTTCAGCGTGCTTGGAGAATAAAGTTTCCAACAATGACTGAATATCCTCCTGCATATGTTTAAATGGATCCTTTCAGTTTTTCCAGTCATTAAGACTTTAAAGGGGTTTTTCTCTGGAAATCAACAAACCGCTTATAAACTCAACACAACAACCTAAACTGAAACACCTGAACGACTCCGTCTTTACGAGGCCTGTTAGGCGTTTCTTATTTCCAGGATCTTATTGGGAAATTATGGCGCAGTACCACAAAGCGTTGCCGTGGTCATTTAGTATTTCAGTATTTAATTACCATTAAAAAACACACAGCCACGATGATTCTTTTTCTTCTCGTGTTTTATTTGCGATGTTCACGCTGTGTTTTAGCTGAATTTCATGCTTCAGAGACGCGAGCGGCTTCGGCAGAAACAGAGGAGTCGAGTCTGACTGTTACGGACTTACACAACTTAGCCCCCTAATTTGTAAGTTTGAAAGGTGCGGTGGGGGGGGGGGGGTTCATTTGAAGCAAATGGGAACGCAGCTGCAGCAGGTGGATGTCGACGGCAACACAGATCATCACTCATGTTTTGCTAATTACATCAAAAACAGCGTGAAGAGACATTCGTTTTGCAGTGAATGAAGAAGGATCTGAAAGAAGAAATCTGGGTTCGTGGGTCCGAATCCCGGCTCGGGCAGGGCCTTTCCGTGTGAAGGTTGCGTGTTCTCCTGGGTGCTCTGGTTTCCCACGCCATCAACACATATGTTAGGATCAGCCTAATATCCTAACATGTGGGATGGGTTAAGTTTCCCTACGGGGACCAGTAAAGGATAACTTCACTTAATTCCTGCTCTCGCCCACATCGTAGCAACTAGAAACGCTGGAGAGGAGGACAGAGGGAGGTTTTGTCGTTCATGAGCTGCAATGCTTCACGTTGAAAGATGTGCCGTCTGTGAGCGGTGACACTCAAACCAGCGGAGACTCACAGTTGATTCATAGTGGGGCGACTAAATCTCACTTAACATAATGCCGAACTTTGTTTGCACAGAGAAAAGCCACAGCGGGACATTTGAACCACATGAGCGTTCCCCTTGAAGTCTCCATCACTGTAAGGCCCCGTCAGCAGTTGTCGTTTCATGTCGTGTAGATAAAACCCACATGAGGTTTAAGACACTTTCATTTACACTTGGCCACATATCTGCGTCTCTGCGATCCGTCTTTGTTTTCCCGGCTACTCGGAATCAGGATCAGTCCTCCTCCAGTCCAGAAGGTGGTGGTAACCGACAAAAACGCCAGAAGGACAACTTAGTTATCCACCACCTCCATAACAAACATTTTATTTATTTTTGAACTCTCTCACCTGCACAAATCGTTCAGATCGATTAACTGATCAGGGATCAGACAAGTGCAACAGCATCGTGGTGCGCCATGTGTTCGACTGCTGGAGACGTTTTGTCCTCGTTGCTTTAATTAGAGAACAAACAGCAGACACAGATGGATGTATTAAGAAAATCAGACTGTGAGTTGCTGGCTGACGTAGTGACAGTTGGAAGCATTCAGTCCGTCTCAGATGCATTTCCCCCGATTCTCTCCAACGGCGAATCACCACGCGTAGAGTCACGATAGCCAGGTCGAAAAATACCTGGCCCCTCACCTGGGGCCAAATGACCTCAGGAGACCGTCCCACCAGTAGCTGGTCTCCCAGGGTCACGCAAGTCCTTGACCCTGAAAATGTGGTCATTCTTGGAGGGAAATTCCCCAAAATGATCTACCTCAGTAGTGGAGCAGAGGTCAAAGGTCAGAGCCACTCCGCCTACAGAAGACGAGTGCATGAAGAGAAGCAGAGAGGACTGCGTTCTCCAGATGAGGGTTGGTTTGTGATTTAGTGATAATAGTCAGTCGAGTGTGATTCAGCAACGTGGCGGCGGAGGTCACGAACACACACACACAGGAATGTGGAGAATGCTGGAAAAGACAACCTTCAAACGACCTGGTGTCGTCACTGCAGCGAGCAGCCGGGTGGAGCCAAACCTGCAGCTGCGATAAGACGTCCACATCAGGCTCCTTTGCTCCTTTTTGGGCTTTTAGTTTGCAAACATCTGCATTTTTTCCCCTCTCTTGTGTACATTTTCCCATGACTTCGGAATAGAAGCAAGTGACGCAGACGCACG
>JAVQJF010085771.1:0-62622 GCA_036023855.1 Gadopsis marmoratus
ATGAAAAAAATGGCGCAATGTGGCGCTGGCACGGGTAAAACGGAATAAAAAAAACACTTGTTCCCTACTTTGTTTTTCCTTGTTTGCCAGCGGTTGGCCCCCCCCCCCCCCCTCCCCTCCCGACACACACATACACTCACACACACACACATTGTCGTGGGCAGGCTGCAAGGCTTTTGTCTTTTGGAGAAGAAAAATCCATCAACCTGGTCTTAAGTCACTGCATAATGAATTCTATCGTGTGCTTCCCAGTTGTCTAATTCAAATTGCATGGAATCCTGATCCCTAAAGTCTATATTTGTTTATCCAAGCAGCATGCAGATGCCTGAATGAGGAGACGGCAAAACCCAGCGTGTGTATTTAATTGCTTTGTTTTACATCCACATTCACGTCCGGCCTCTCCCAGGGTGATGTGTTGTTAAAAAGCGCGCGGCCCGATTCCCACACTCTCTCCCTCTCTTGTTAACCGTAATTGCACTTGTTGGTGAGCTGACAGAAACAAAACAGAGATGGAAAGAAAAATGACCAAGTTCTATATTAAGTGTGCATCCACTTTGGAAAATGTGTTGATTTTTTTCGGGACAGCTGCGAAACGCTTGAACTGAACTGCAGAGGTTCTCCTCAGCCCGTGCGACACATAAGGCGGAATTTGGTGGCGACGATGCCATGTATTCAATGTATATACAGAAAGTATAGAATGGGGGGGAGAATAACTATGGTTCACACAGACATACTTAAAAAGAGATGAATAATTCACAAACTCTCAAGTTAACCATGCACTGGCGGTGCATGCACATGCACAGTGGCTGTGATGTGGAGGAAAGGTAATGTAGGAGTAACTCCCAGTAGAGCTGAATGTGCAGGTGTTCCTTTCAGTAAAATGCCACCTCCTTTGCTCACTCACATCCTTCGCCTTCTTTCTTATCAGACAGGTCGCTGTCTCCTGACTTTCTGTGGCTGTCACACATACACTTAGAAAGACTAGTTGAGGCCATCTCTGAGCTTTCAGAGGAAAGGAGATCATTACTGTTGCAGACAGCTATTTTGTATATGCACACTATCACAGACTCTCTTTCTCTTTTTACTGCATTCATCTCTCTTTCCAGCACACTGTCTTAACTCACCTGAGTACTGCTCCCCACAAATGTCTGTCTGCCTACACCAGTGGCTTTTGTGAACCTGTCACATATGAGGCTCCTATATCTCTCCGCTTCTTCTACCCTGTCATTCTGGGTTGAAATGTTTGCCATATGATCGATATTATCATGTTAGGAAATGGTGGCAAGGTTTGCTGAGAATGATTTAGCTGAGAGTGCTGTTACTGTGATCGGTTTGTAAGAGCTGAACATCACAGGCTACAGCGACTTTATATGTGAGACAAAGTTCTCTTCAGTTAAAATAAAGTTACAGGGTTATCAAGCGTTTACCCCATAATCAGAATCCTCAACTATTTGTCTTCCGTAAAAATAGACACTACAAATACAAGCGAAGATATTAAAGTAAACCACGTGTTCCCTTTGATGCTCTTGTATTTCAATATTTGGTAACGTTTTGTTCTCTCTTTTGTCCTGTTTTGTTTCAGTATTCTGCCTCATTTGACTTGTCTTGCATTAAGACCTTTTGTTTGCAGGTCTTTCAGCTGAATAAATGCAATAAAGCTGAACTACTCCAGGGAAACTGTCCTTAAACACCGTTTTCAAGTAATTGGGCTGAAACTACACACCCAAGTCTTTCCTAAACATGAGTGAAAATGAAATCCCTTTTTCTTTGTCTCCCTCCAGCGCAACCTCAGTCTGAGTCACTGCCAGTGCCCTCGGAGCCTGCAGACCAAAATGGCTTTCGCCACAACAGCACTGGCATGCCCACGCTGAGTAACGGCAACGGAATCCACCCTGGCATCGGCGGGAACACGTGCATTTGCTCTTGTGGTGCCAACGTCAGCACGGGTGCCACGGGCGGGTCAGGCCCTGGCACAAGATCCGTGGCGACCGCGATGACGATGAAGCAGCCGTCCACACCTGTGTCACAGAGGATGCAGAGGAAATTGAGGTCCAGCTTGTCAGTCAACAGCGACAGCAGCCGACGCAGCAAAAGCAGTTCAACCGGGTCACAGAAACCTCCTTTACCAGAGGGTGAGAATCCACACACAAAAGAGAGCACAAACCTACAAATATATAGGTGATATACTGGTACTAACCTTTCTAACACTTGTTTGTTTGCATGCTTCTCTTTCTGCATCCCATAGTCTGTTAGTCAGTAATTAATTTTCTCTGTAGTAGGCATGTCTCTGGGATTGAGGCTGGTCGGGGCATTTTTTTGAGTGATTTGTATTGTGGATAAACAGACCGATACAGTTTTATCATAAAAAATGGTGCTCCAGATACATCAGCCTTCAAAAACACCCAATTACAATTACAAAACACTTTGATGAAAGTATTGATGATTTATCAGGATATATTTATTAATTTTGTTAATTTGAAAATACATCAGAAATGCAACAAGCAATGCCTGGTATATAAAATTCTGTACAATTCTGTACTGTGCCGTTGTATTAGGTAGGGAAATGTAAACATCATGTCTGACCTGATCAGGGTAAGAGGCAAACGCACCTGATCCAAGTCATCCCTGTCGCACCATGAAATGATGTGCCATCACCATTGAAGCGATTTTCTCCATTCAAGGGGCTGTTCTTGGGAGGCACTCCTGAAATAATACCTTTTTTATTAAAAGATATTGATAATACATTGTTACCTCCTCTCACCTTTTAATGATGGGAGTGCATGACCTCTCATATTTATCACTCCCGTCAAGCAAATGACGTTTTATGCCGCTCCTGTGGCTTTTATTTTCTTTAACAACAAGTCAGAGAGCCCGTTTGCCATCCAGGGTAGCCGTCACTTTGTCAGGTGCAAGGCCGAGGTGAGTCCGGTAATGAAGGCGGTTGGCTGGTCCTTTTCCATTGGGGAGATAGGTGTGACCCTCTAACGAGGCCTGAGAGCACGGGGTGCCTATTAAAGCCCATGACCAGCCTTCTCCGGGCCCCTCACGGCCCCTCACACCTCTCTGGGCCCTCTCTGACTCTCCCTACATCCCGTCAGCACCACCCTGGCCCTCATTAACAGTCGCATCCCTCCATCTACTGTACTCTGTGGCTGTGTATGTGTGTGTTTGTGGACATGCATGTGTTCTCTCTGTTTTGTGGCGTGTTTCTATCTATTCATCCAACTCAAGGGCCTTTGCTGTTTTGTCTTTTTATGTGGGCTTTTACTCCAAGGTGAAGGTGGGGAAAATAAGATGCGCTGTCATGTGTTATTAAAACACTCACAATGGTCAGGTTGAGATATAAGTTTAAATGAAGGAGAAAAGTGGGCAGTCAGATCTTTATTTGATGATGCTTTGCTTGAAATATGCATCACATCGAGTTGCAGGCGAGCAAAACAAGAAGCGCACACACCCACAACATCTCTCTCGGAAAGGTGGGATGCATCCACCAGAGGTATTCCCGACACGTCATGTTTTCAACATCTTAATTGGTAAAGAAGAGAAGAGAGAGGGTGTAAAAAAAATAATAAATAACACCAGCTCAACAAGTACGTCTCATTATGGCTTTTGTGTTGCTTATTTGTAGACGTGAGAGCTATCAGAATCAATATGTTCGCTCTCAACTATTTATTTCCCCCCGGAAAACAGCCAAGATGTGGCTTTTGAATGTTTACGCGGATTAACATAATCTGTTTGTCTGTGAAATTAGCCTCCTAAACAGCCCCCTGAACACAGGAAATAAAAGGCGTAAGCAAGCAGGAGCTAGCTCTGGGGATTCTTCTGCCGCCTGTGTGTCTTGGCACATGCCGTTGGCACCGTAGCCAATCTGTGATAACACTGCAGCTTCTGAGGAGCCATTTACCACATCGCTTTTGTTCAGCAGGGTGGGGTGTCTCGACTCTTGTCATCCAGTTTTGTGTTTTTGTTAATTGTGTGTAATCGGTTAAGGTCTCCAAGCTGCTTTAGCCTAATTTAGAGATTTAGGGCCAGGGCCGCGAGCATAGTGTTTGCCTGAGCTATAAACCCCCACGTGTTTGTGTGTGTGTGTGTGTGTGTTGTGTGAGATCTAGTTCTCCAGCTTTAACGCTTCCCTCGGTCATGCATTATAAACAGGCCTCCTTTAAAGTGCATGTATCCAGCCCACATCCTCTGGCCTCTTTACCCATGTGTGCCTTATGTGCATTCCCATGGCCACCAAGGCTTTATCTGATCAAGCTCTCTTTCTGTATCTTTGTCTGTCTAGCCATCTTGCCCTCTCTCTCTCTCTCTCTCTTTGTGAGTTTGAATGTTTTGCACAGCTTGACGCTCTGAGGCCCATCCAGCTTGTTTTGTGTCATGCCGCACCCTTTTTTTTCTTTTTTTTTTTGATGTTAGCTTTCCAGATGTCTCAAACTATTTCCTCAGAGGCGCCGGACGCTGTCTTTTGGCCCTGCAAACTCTGGGCTTCATCGCCGCTCACTGACATTAAACAGGAGCAGTGTCAGCGTGTGCTGTCCTGTCTGTCTGTTGGTTGGTTTCACTCATGTGTCTCTGTCTGCCTTTCTGTCTGTCTCCCTCTTTTTTTTTTTTCACGGAGATGTGCCTCGCGTCCAGCTCTCTTGTGTACAGTATACGACCCCCCCCTCGCTCCCCTCCTCCTTGCTGGCTTCTCTAAGATCCAGACTAATCGCTGGTGTTGAATTATACATCCAAGTGAATTGCTGAGATGGCCGGCCGCTGCGTAATGCCTATGTACTGTGTTTATATCGTATTCACATTCTGAACACTGGCATGGCTATACCCTCTGGGTCCTTCAAAGTTTGTTAGGCTGCACTTTGAGGTTTTGTGCATGGAGCTGCGGCCTGGCAGTATTTATTGTTCTCATTGGCATTTTGTAGAACTCAGATAGCAGTACACAACAGTGGCTGCCAGTACAGAATGTGGTACAGCATGAAACAAATCCACCATCTGCCCAACAGCAACTTACTGCATGTCCACGTCAGATGTTCAGTAGTGAAGGATTTATTCTCATCTTCCGTCACTGCAAGTGTTATGGCCTCAGATAAGGATAATAACACGCATTCAAACTTCAGGCACACACGTGCGCACACACTTGCTCGTTTCATGTTCCCTTCTCTATCTTGTTTGTATCACAATCAGCTAGTGCTTCTGGTCAGCTCTGCAGCCCTGAGCACCGCAAAAATAGGAAGAAGGAGGGGAAAAAAATCCCCTCTACTTTGATTAATCAAACATGAGCATCCAGCGGTCCACAGCTTGCCTTCCCATGCCGTCCTCCGCACTCTGCTCCTTTCGCTTTCCCTCTAACCCAATCAGTAACAGCCCCTTCTGACAGCTCAAGATGGGCTGATGAAAGTTATGCAAATGTGGCCTGTTTGTAATGCTTTTTTTCTGCATACATCCACATCACGTCTTTTTAACACTCCAAAGCAGTGGCGCTGCGCTGGCCTTGGTTCAATAAGGAGACAGCTGCAAGGAGTGTATGCCAGGCCGAATGATATTTAGTATGATTTAGTGACTTGGATACAAGTACACAAGTTCTGGTATGGAGCAGCTTGATTGATGACAACATAAATTGTGTACCTTTAGCTTTGTGCAGCGGTGTGTCTGTGGGCTATGCATAAATAACCTCCGTACCATATATAACCACACCTTGTGTGAAAACCTTTTTTTCTCCCCCACACTTTGTTTCCTACATTGAACTTAAAGAGTTTTGTTCCCAATTTAACATACTATATCATACCGTCAATAACTTCAGCTTTTATAAAGCGAGTCAAGTGTTTTATTTTTAAAGGAGAACAGGTAAATGATAGTTATGGATTTGATTAAAATAATGTATAAAACACCTATGTAAAGCTCGAGTTACATGTAATTACATTTTCTGAATGGAGTCAAAGAATACTCTTATAACTAATATACTGGTTAAAACTGTTATCCGTTCTTTTTAATTCCCTGTTCAGCACAGAAGCATTTTAAATGCACCTAATTCAGACATTCAGAAATGCATTTGTGATGGTTAATAGGCATATTGGTAATTTAAAGGGGGACTCGTTATTGCTGCGGAACAACAAGCTATAACATGCCACCAGCTATTTTAAAGAGGGTCTGTGAGGAGGTTAAATGTTAATCAGAGGTGTGAGCATTGCCTGCATTAATCCACCTATTTACCGGGAGAGACTCTTGGACTTCGCTAATCATCTATGTGTGATCAACCTAGCAGTTTGCATGATAATGCCACAATTATTTAACAGTCCGTTAATCAAAACTGCAGGAAAGGAATTAATTTCTTGGAATTTCTCTTATTTCCTTTAGCCCCCCTGCCTAGTTAACCCTCACCCTTTTACCACATACCTGCCCTAGCATGAGCATGCAAGTCTTCACTCACTCACTGTTACTTACACTTTAATTTATTACAGATGCACCTTTTTAATTTTGGATATTTGTTTTGTTCATATATTTATTTTGCTTTACAACTCCTCACCCTGGCTGGTTTGACGTTGACCCAGACTGCTGCGTCCACTGCATCTTGGCCTGCCTGTTCTGTGAGTTCCTGACACTTTGCAACATGGTGGCAACGCAGGCCTCGTGCGGTGCGTGCACATCAGAGGCTTGCTGCTGCTGCTGCTGCAGCGACGACCTGGGCGATGACTGCAACTGCCCCTGTGACATGGACTGTGGCATCATGGATGCCTGCTGCGAGTCCTCGGATTGCCTGGAAATCTGTATGGAGTGCTGCGGCATCTGCTTCCCCACATAGGGAGGTCTCTGCTGGTGTAGACCAGGGTGTCTCTGTGGAGGATAACTGGACCCTGGGTGGAAGAAAACTGCTGCTGCTGTCACTTTGAATTCAGCAACAGACAGAGGGAATGTGTGTGTGTGATGGTTGACATGTGTTTGTCGACTGTGCTGACTGAGTGTGTATGCAGTTGTACTGTGTGGTTGAGTAAAGCATGGGTTGAAAGATCTATTTTCACACTGGGCTTCTCCATCAAAACCATCTCAACAGGAGCTAGAAGTAACTCCAGATATACAGAATGAACATGTCGGTTGAATCTGCAGTGTTTAGTAAGTTGTTTCTGTTAAGTATTCTATTCTTTGTGTAAGAAGTATTATCACAGGCTGCCTTAAAGACTTTTTTTGTTACATCAGGAATGCTGTCTAATTGTATCTTAACTTGCCTCTTTTGTCGTGTTGCGTACACTAAACAAAAACATTACATTTACTCTGTTTTACTTTTCAATACATGTTAGGGTTTTT
Source organism: Gadopsis marmoratus (assembly GCA_036023855.1). Lineage (NCBI taxonomy): Eukaryota > Metazoa > Chordata > Actinopteri > Centrarchiformes > Percichthyidae > Gadopsis > Gadopsis marmoratus. Next base: position 7,297 of record JAVQJF010085771.1, read on the forward strand.
TTTATGCTGAAAAACTGAGGTTGCAGACTTAGTACTGTACAACACTGTAAAAGGTTTATGTGACACTTACATACATTCTTAGTTGCATACTGTAGTTTTGCAATGCAGACTTTCATTTACACGTGCCTACTGTAGCACTGTAGAACAGCTGAAACTGGTGAAATATCAAAGGTGAATCAGGACATCACATCATCTGCTATACTTTCTGAAACCAAAGGGAAAGAATGGGCCTGTTTTTAGGGATGTTTTCAGAAAGTACTGGAAGGTGTATGAAAACATATACCAAAGAATCTAACCTTCCTCCTGATTTGGAAGCATTTGAAGCCTTTACTGGAAGATTTACTGGAAATATAGAGCAGATACTCACATTACGGCTCACTGTACAGTTTTCTGCAACGTTGGGACAATGTGCACAGCTTATGCCTTTATTTCTCCGAGTCCTCCTCTAATGTAAGCCATCAACGATTAGGCTTTGTCAGCTGCATACGGCCTTTTCTGTGATGCCATGTTACATACATATTGTGTAAGTATGACTTGTTGAACAGCACTCTGCTCGTGAGGGTTGTGATAAGGAATTAAAATACGGTGACCCTGGTTGCCATATAAGCGGCTTTTGGGTATCAAAGCCCAGTGACTCATAATACAAAAAAGGAATCATGAACTGTCATGTTGAAATGGTAAACTAATGCAGGGTAAAGGCAGTTTTCTTCTTTTTCTTTCTTTTTTTTTTTTTTTTCCTGTTCCTTAATTCTGTGCATCTCGAGATGAGTTGGTGGTGATTCACCCGTGGAATCATTTTCTTGTCTTGGAGATGCGCTTTGATGTTGTTTAAGTGATGATACTTAATGCTGGCCCTCATTAGCACTGCTTGCTAAATGGTAACAAAAAAATGTCCCCCTTCCTAACGCCAACAAAGATAATGTGCTGTCATGTACAGCCCGTCTTAATGGTGCACTGTTATTGCGTATAAGGAGGCTGGATTGGCACCTCTGCAGCATATAATGTGCAGAAAATAAACCTCATTTTCATGTTTATGATTATCTCATGCCACAAGTTTGTTGCAGGCTAAAGAGTGTCAAGAAAACACTATATAGATAATGTGAAGAATTCATCTAAAAAGAACAGTGTCTACATGTAACTACAGTAGCTGTGCTCTTATAATATACTGTATGTTCTTTTTACTTTTTATTCTGTGCCTTACACTTGATTCCTCATCTTCATCTCGATGCATCATTTCACAGCTCATTTTATCAGTTTCGTACATTACCTTCAATCTCAAAGAGAACTGTTTGTAAAAAAAAATAAAAATAAAACATTACCAAAAATGTATAATTGTGGTTTTGCACACTTTTTTTTTAAACAACACATGTTGTTTCTTAATCGTGTCCCGGTTGTTCGACTAGCAGGAGTAAATGTGACTAACAAGCCTCTCTTGTTTTGAGTCTTGTGTTTCTTGCGTCTTAACATACACGTTAGAATTTACATTTTGTATTTCGGACTCTGGAATATTAATGTTAAAACTCCTACAAAACGCACTGTTGTCACATGAAAAAGTATTTTTCATTCCACTGACTGACTAAACTGATTTACGGCGGCCGACCGTGTGCTTTTAAATTCTAAGGTACCAACTTCAAACAGTTGTCACACGCAGTCGACAGCAGGGAGTTTACACTAACATCTGGAAATGTTCTATTGCATTATATCAAATGGAGCTCGAACAATCCAACCGGTTTATCGATAAAGAATCATTTTAATAATTTCTTAGCTTAAATGCCAAACATTTGCTTGTTCTGCCTTCTCAAATTTGAGGATATCTCGTTTTTGTTTTCATACATGATAGTAAAGCCAAAATCTGGACTGTTGGTCCAGTAAAACAGGACGTCTGAATACATTTCCTTGAGCTGTAGGAAAGTAGACTGGTCATTTTTCAGTATGATTTGATGGTGTACACGCCAAATGGTCAATCAAGCAAAATCTTCAGCAGATTGGTCGATAATGAAAATAATTGGTAGTTGCAGCCCTGATATTAAATGTAATTTAAAGACAGTTGGGTACAGGAGCTGTTGCTATTTCCCTCTACTTGTATTATTTTTCCCATAAATAATAGTTCTGCTGCTGGTTTTGTGTGTCCAGATTGTTTTCCATCCTAAATGGTTGCCTTTATATTAATAGTCGCTCTAGTCCTGGTCAACATTGCTGAGCGTGCATTATTCTTATTGCATTCTGGTTGCAGACATTGTGATCTTGACTTAATATATCATGATGTCAGACTTGTACAGTAGATCTGTAATGAGAATTGCATGTGTTCTGAACGCCGGGTTCTGTTCTTGTGTTATCTCTTGTGGATGGGGGCCGAGCAGCAGTAGAAAGTGTGAGTTTCATGATGGCTACATCTGTAACCTCTCCCCTCTGGCCCCTTCACAGATCCGTGTCGCACTCCTCTGGTCCTTCCTCTGTTAGTGCGGGCGCTCACCTGGCAGCGGCGTTGGCACTAACATGGAAACATGGCCAACAACGCTCAATGAGGTCATCAGGGAGCAGGGACCTCCTGCTGGCTGGAACAGCAGTCTGACCTTCAGCCGACACCACCCCCTGTTAACCCCTCAATTAACCTCCGCGTCAGCCCCCTTACTGGAAGAGCAGAGAGGAATTACCCCCCCCCATCTTACATTCTATCTTTATTTCCCTTTACCATTTTCTGCCTGGATACACCTGGAAATTACCATCTTAATATCACTGTCCAGAAAATCTGTAATCACACAGGAGTTGTACTTTTTCTTCCTTTCTTTCACTTTATTCCGCTGCATACACAGAGGAGGCGGAGAGGCTGAAAATATTAAAAACTCTAGGTGGAGTGTGCAATGACCTTTTCACAAAGTCGTCCACCTTTCCACTCCTCTAATCAATCCCCCCCTGATCGCTCACTGTGTGCTGGATTGTAATGTCACAATTAGGACGGCCTCATTGTTTCTGTTTGCAGTCTGGGGAGAAATTCAGCACTTCTCTGATCTCAAGGTCATTTCTCTTACAATATTAAATAAATTAGAGTGATGCGGCGGCCACCTCCTCTGACTAGCCGTGTATTCATCCATCCGTCCACCTATTCGTCCCTTCTTCCTGCTCAATTGGGTGGGAAACAAGTCTTTCATACAGAAAATGGAAGTCTTCTGCCGTCGGACACGTGAACAAATTACTGCTTTTGCTGTTGCTTGATAGGAGAAAAAAAAAAGCAGATGGGTACGTTAATGTGTTTTGTTTCCTTCATTTTCCTGTTGGAGGGTAGACCTGAAAGTTGTGTACTGATAAGATTATAACAATATTGTAATTAGATTTAATATGACTAATTAGACAGGACAAGAGGGGGTGGCTGGTTCCATCTGTTTTGTTTTTTCCAGATGGAACATCAATGCCTCTTTTACTCAAACCCGCTGTAAATCCACAGGATCCATAGTAGCCATCATTATCTGGCTGTTACCATTGAGGTGATTCATTTTGATATACTTAGGATATTGTGTAGTCGTTAAAGGTAACGATACAGATGCAATAACTCTCAGCATCTGTGTGCAAATTATGAATCTATGAAATTGCATTGTTTTGCTTTGCATTCTGACTTGTGCCAGTGGATTGTAAAAATCGTTTTGCAATTGCAATTGTTTGCAATTGCAAAACGATTTGCAAATGTTTTGCAATTGCAAACAACGATTTGCAAACAAAAAATTGTTTGCAATTGTCACGCAGTAAAGCAGTTAATCCAGAAGTTTGTTGCTAAACAGTTTAATAGCAAGTACCTAAAGCACGGCCCCCATTTCCCTCCCCCCTCTCTTGCGTCAAAGTTTGAAAAAGCTCGACCTCGCTGTTTAGACTTGTGGCATGACATTAAAATAAGATGAGACGATCTTTCAGAGGGCTGTGCGAGAAGTAATGTCACTTTCAATTACTCTCCTCTGGTAGTGGCCCCATTAGCCCCCTCACACAAGGGCCTGGTTTACATTGCAAATAGGGTCATTACCTGAGGACTTGAATTGACTTTGACAAGAGGCCGAAGAAGCCAGCCTTCCCACACCACGTGTTGTTTGTTTGCTTATTATTTCTCCTGCACAAATTATATTAACATGAAACGTGCATAAAATTTGCATCGGCAGTGAGATAATGCTGATAAGAAATGTTTTGGGCTTTTTAAAAATGTATTTTTAACCAGCAGGAAGTGCCGCGCGACTGTTACAACTTTTTATACAAAAGAAAAATCCTCAAATTCAACACTCGGTAATTGCATCAGTCTCAGATAAGAGTCTCAGCAATGAAATGTAAATGATTTCCAAGTGAAAGGTTTGTATTCTTTGTTCCCCTCTCAATGTGTGATCGTACTCACACCTTAAATATTTAAAGACCCCCTTTTGCTAAAGCTTTGCTGTGGTACATGGGCCTCTGACTGCTTCTAATCTCCTTGTTACCTTGAGGCGTCGCCACGGCGATGCAAAGATAACGTGGCAGTTAGCGAGGTTCACGAGCGTAGAAGCTTGGAAACCCCTGGATGGGACGCGGCGAGGTTCAAAGTTACGCCATGCGTCGTGCCCCGCGACATCTGTGCCGACAACATCTGCCTGAGAGAAACGCAGGAATCAAGACGGGAATGAAAGGCGAGAATGTTTTCAAATCGCTTCCTTTCTTCCTTGACAGCGTTGAAAACAGCACCTCCTCTCCTCACCCCCCCCCTCACCCCCACACACACACTTCAGATGTTGTGGCATCTTAAACTGCAAATGGAATATTTTTAGTTTGTGCGCTTGTGTTCAGGGGGGAGATTTGGGGTTTTTCAGATGCCTGCACAGGTTTCCAGAGAGAGTAAACAGAAGCAGGGGTCTTGGACCTGTAAATAAGACATCAGCGTAAAGTTGCGCGCTTTCAACTTTTCCATTTTCCTTCCGCCCCTCCGTCTGAAAGGCAGTGTACCGTGGGAGAGGCAAATTGAGAGGGACGTGCGGACCAGGGATGCCTGTTTATTTGCTTGTACACGCTCCTTGAGCTATAAATTAGATGTCACCATTGTTACATGTCATTTGCTGATGTGGACGTGTTGTGGCCTCCCAAGCAGCACTTTTGATTGTTTGTTCTTAACATCACTTAGATGAACGCAGCCTCCAGTCATCTGGATCTTGTGGGTGATTGGCAGGTTGTTTAGCAGGCGTGCTTGTTCTGTTATAGTTTATCGGCGCATTTACAGCCGCATGCAGCACAGACGTTTGTGATCAAGTCAGTTGCCCGATTTGTTTCAATCAGTAGCGATTTTCTTGGATTTTTCTAGCACTGCCACGTGACAAACTCGTGCCAGAGAAGGGTGGTTGCTCTGTTGCATAATACTCTCTTTATCATATATTAGGCTGTTCATATTCTCTCGAGATCAACGACCTTTTTTGTGCATCAAACCACTTTTTATTTATTTATTTTTTCCTCACAGCGTCCACCAAAAATGCCTTAAATTGAGCATAAACACGAGCACAAACGGAATACTTCCCTCGTGGTGGTTTGAGAAGGGGATGTTTACAGAGCAGAGATGGCGTGCGTGCGTGCATCTCCTCTTAACCCGACTCAGCCAAGCCACCCCGCCCAGACGCACAGCAAAATAGAAAGAGAGAGAGAGCATTTAGTAGCTTACCTCCCTCCATGCAGAAAGAAAACACGGATCAAGGTCTTAATAACACCAGCCATTGTGGCAAATATATAAGACTCAACTTTCCGCTTGGAGCAGCCTCTTCACATTGAGTTAACATGAGTGACAGGCAAAGCTTTACACACACACACACACACACACACACAGACACAGACACACAGGCTGGCTCTAACATGCTTTCTAACAACAGGCAAAAGCACAAGATCAAACAAACATGTTAACGTGAGTGTTTTTCCATATTCAACTCGGGCAAACTCGTTTCTCCTTATTCTTAAACAAACACACACAGAATGAATTGTTTGTCAGATCTGTTAAATTGTTTTTGCTGCTACATAGCACATGTCATCTAAACAGTGACTCTACAAGCTCCACCACAAACAACAACAACAACAACACGGCAGTGATGACCGCGACCCCCCATGCTACCAGATACTTTGCCTCAGTGTGTTTATTTGCCTGTCAGGTGCCCATGATTGTTTCATCGGCTACAAATAAACCCATCTCCTGTTGCATCTTTGCCTTCGTGCCGTTCAGCTACAACCTGCCGTGGTGGCAGTTTGTTTGTGGTGATGTGCGGCGCGCAGCGTGGATTAAAAGAAAGGTAGCAAGGCATCAGCAGGTTGTTTTGCGAGGTTCGACAACACCTGCTCGCAGCCTCATACGGAAGTGAACGTGTAAATGAACGTGTGTGCTACAGGGGTTCGTTGTCAGGGTAAGTGCAGCACTGCGTCATGCATGCCACTATCGCGTAGAAGCGATTCTTGTAGGTTCATTGTGTTCTTTTTGGCCAAGCTTTAAAGGGTTGGTACGTCCAAATGACAAGAAAATGCAACGTATTTTGTCACTTTTTGAGCGCTTTCTTACCATGTGCATAGATTTGGTTTTGTGCATGACCCTTTAAGTTTTATTGGATTGCTAAAAGGTATAAGAAATGCGTATTTGGCACAGATATTCTCATGTGCATAATATAACTTTAACCTAGCATTGGTTTACACCTTAGTGTGTTTATAAGACATAGTTACATATTCCATCTTGTGTGTTGAAGCCACATATGAATAGTTCATTGTCGCTTATTAATACTGTATGTTTGCTCTTCTTTAACAGAAACGTCCTGGGGACCATCTAAACAAGCCAGCTCGCACTATTTGAAGCCATTGGAAAGCAGTCATAGGTACCTCTTTGAGATAGTGAGAGAGCGGGAGAGCCAGCACAAGTGAGGAGGAGGAGGAGGCTTCAGATCAGAGATGCCACATCTCATATGTTGCAAGGTGATGAAGTGCAGATATCTGCCCTTAAAGAATATGTGCCCTGCGGACATGTGTGAGATTTATGTGTCTTTCTTCCCTCCCCCCCCACCCCAGCCTTCAAAAATTCAAACGCGGTGCAACAAAAGGCAGTTTGAAATATTTGCAGCCCCCAAAAGAATTTTCAAGACGATTGAGCTTGCAGGTTAAAAATGTATATGCAAATGCAGCTACATTAGAGCATGCACAGGTTGTTAATAAATTAACACATGGCAGAAATAATTCAGTTTAGCGTGATAATTCTTGGGTGCGAGCTGTCAGCTGTCACATTGTTCCGGATAGAAAGTGACGCTGAGATGGCAACATGAGCAGTGAACTGTGTTTTAGTGTACCTTGCTCTTCAGTCTCAGCACTCTGACACAATAACCGCCTTTTGCTCGCCTGGCTCTGCTTCTATTTTTTTTTTTTTTTGTAATTTTGGAAGAACAAAGGGTTTAATTAAGGATGCCTTTCAAAGAGCGGTTGACACTAAGCATGCACACACACATATTACCTCAGAAGGAGTTTAAAATTTGTGAGAATACGCTTTCTTTGCAGCCAAACCTACTAACACGCTTTCCATGTTGAAGCAGGAGATGCATTTTAACCTTCACTTAAATTCCTCTTTTGGCAAGTTTTTATCTCCCTTCCGCCTTCATTGATCATCACTATCCAGAAGTGGTGTAGTTGGGTGGAAAAGTGTGAGCTAGTAAACGTTAGGTTTCCGCTCCGGCTGCTGTGGTTGCTAAGCCGCTGATTGTGGGAGGGCATCTTGACGTTCCAGGCGGGGATGCTGTGTGACGAGTGCACTTCCTCCCTTTGCCTCATCCCTGAGATTTGCATAGCAGGAACCCAGGGAGCTGACACTCTGTTTATGTAGCTCAAGGTGCAGGGGATATGTGAGGTGTCAAGTGACTCACAGTCAAGTTTTTAATAAGTGCCATTTGTTCAATCTGCTGTTTAAACACTCCCGTCGCCTCTCAATATCCTTAAAGACTGTATGCCCCGCTATCTTTTAATTAAGTCTTGGGCTAATGTGCCACTTAATTGACTAATCTGAGAGATTTTGTTTTCTCTAATTTACTTGAAAAACCATCGACGGCTAAGCTTTTTAATATTGGCCTGATGAGGGTGGATACTTAGTGGATGCCTCAGAAGTGAGTGCAGGGGTAGAGGGAGTAGTAGTTGAAGGGGAGAGAAACGCCTTCTAATTCCTATTAGGCCTGACAGTAGGGTGATAGCTAACTAGGCCATCATGTCATTCTTGTTTGCGTTTGTGTTTTTTTAATTTATTTTTTGTACAGCTATGCTTCCAGATCTCCTTAGTAAACCTGAATTTGCATATAGTTTCTGATGGCACAAAGTTGTATTAAGTTCTCCAGTTGAACTTACTTTATATTAGCAGTTGCATGCACTACTATTACAGGGGAAATTTCTTCAGTGACAGGTTATGAAGGAGGGAAACAGAGGGCTATTCTCTGCTGCAGCCTGCTGAAACAAAAGGCTAATTCAACAGTAAAAGTTTCCAGCAGCTTCGCCAAACGCTTGTGAAGGAATATTCAGCAGCGGCCTGATTCCGTTCACTCTTCCAATAAGGTGTGTGTGTATACATACGTGTGTTTGGGCTTTAAACTGTTTGGCATTTGATATTCAGATAGGGGCAAAGTGTCACAGTTTTCCCTTTTTACATCCCTGAAAACAACTTTTCCCACTTATTTCGTACTTAATCTGATTTCTGTTGTGTTGTGGTCCATTAGGCATGGATACGGGTGGTCACAGGTTTAATCCCTGGCATCAGAAATGTCAATGTGCGTCTGAGCAAAACACTGAATCCCTCTACCTGCCTGCATGCACACACATTAGAAGTCACTCAGCCTAAAGCATAAACTGTCAAGATAAGTGGCGAAAAGCTGCAGCCAGTTGCAATCAGACTATCGTGTGGACAGAAGCGGTTGGCCCAGGAGACGGCTCAAGGAGGAAACGCAAGGCCAGGCCTGGTGTCATGTCGCCACATGCATGGGCTGTGATCAAATGGAAAAGTAGCGTCAGAGCAGGGTGATAGGACAGCAGAGTGAAAGGCCTGTAAACAATGACTCATCCGGCTAGCTAGCAAGGGAGGGGAGGGGAAGGAAGGGGAGGAAGGCAGCCAGAACTAGTCCAAGTGTGTGTGTGTGTGTGGGTGTGTGAGAGAGTCAGAAAGAGAGAGCCTTGAGAGTCTGCAGTCACAGACAATCAGGCCTCTGTCAGGAAGTCCCGGCAGACATGGGATTTAACTCTGCTGCTGATAGACACACACACACACACACACACACACATACAAACTTTTACAATTATAGCAGAAACCTACAAATACAATTGTACAGAGTACAACACAATATCCGCAAACAATGCTTTACTATATCCATACACGCATCATTTGCCAACAATACAACACAAGCACATACACACACCACAATCCAATAAATAATTAAATCTCCAGTGGCTGCCCTCAGAACTACAGTGATACATTAATTGGGCAAAATTAGCATGAATTAAAGCAAATAAGTGTAACGTAATTTATTACTTATCAAGCGTAGTTTAGCAGGGGAAGGCTCCGATTTCCCCCAAGATTGCTTTAACAGCTATAATGCATTTCTTAATTTACTCTGTGGAAAATCAATTTTTTTCAGAGTTCATTAGGCACCAATATGTTACAATGCCGCTCCCCTGAGCACCCAGCTACAAAAAACATTATGCAAATTCCTGCCAGTGCATCTGTATGTAAATAGCAACCAAGGCCGCAGTCAATTCTCCATGGGAAGCTTTGTTAGCGGGCCCTTTGTTTCTAAGCCTGAGCCTTGTTCATGATAGTCTGAAAATTAGGAAATGGCTGCACGTGACAGGTGAAAGCAAACATCCACTCGCTTCCCCTCACTGACAGTTCCTGACTCTTTGGTAGAATACCAAACTTTGTTCCACAAATCGTGCCAGTCTTGCCAGTCTCCCTTTGGAGTGTATATATTTCCTGTTTGTAGTGCATAACAGTATACTTTTCCTGTAAGCGTGATGGATAAACCGGGCTGCTCTGCTTCCACTGTGGGACCATGCCGTGCCTTGAACTACCGAAACGCCTCTTTAAAATCGGGATCTCATGTCATAAAACAGTCGTGGAAGCCACACAACATAATCCCGCCAAGCTCTCAGTTGATCATCGGTTTACACTCAGCTATGCAGTTTTCCAGTCCCAAGGTATAATGATTAGGTACCCATATGGGACTTTCAGGCTCAAAGTCCAACTGAATGTCTCCGTAGAGGCCATTCAATGTACTTACCAACACAATATTGTTGCCCACAACTTATATCCACCCGGGCTGACAAATTGCACGGTGTGTTTTCCACGGTCATGACTTGATGGTTTGTCTATTTGTGTAAATAGACATAAATTTCAAGATGTGGAACCCTAGAACATTTGTGTGTACAGTACCCTGCAATTTTGTAGTTATCGAGCGATAGCTGAGTAAGATTTGAATACACTTCTTTCATGCCTCATAAACTCTACTGTAATTGTACAGCAGAGTGTAGAGAGAGTGTCGCTTCTCCACTCAGTGGCGAGAGAAACAAATGTGAAAGACGGTTACCAACATATTTTGGCACAGGACCTCCGTCAGAGGGGGTAAAATTAAAAGCCTATAAGTACACTACATACACCATATAATTTATGGTAGTTGTTACTTACCATTTCCTTTTTTATGTTGTCCTTATTTCTTGTCACTACATGGTGTGACATTCTGTTGTGAACTTCTGTTTTGAAATGTCTCTATTAGATAATCACTGGATACTTCTTAAGGCAGACATCATGACAGCCTTGCGTTTCATTTAGGCGCTTCAGTTACGGGGTGCTCGCTCACACACTTGACTTAATGTCCAGTTCCACCTGTGGTTTTCCTGCTAGGACAACTCACAATATCTTCCTTAAAAATGGCAAAAAGAAGAAGAAGAAAACCTGCTGGAGAATTGATAAAGAGTACACAATTGTGTGATCTACAAAGACCCTGACACCGTTACCCATTATTTGTTGCGGCAGCTATTCTGTTCCCCCCACACAGTATAGTCCCTCAGGTGTCCAGTTTTATTCACTTGGGGCTGGACTCACAAATAAAGTTGTATGCTAACAAGCAAGCTTGCAATTTAGTTGTCATGCTAACGAGTTGGAATCACACTGTGAGCATGCTTTGTTTGGTGTGAAATACCCTTCACCACTGTCATCTCTCCTGTTGTGGAGGGAAAAGTGACTCCGTCTGGGAGTGATTTGTATTCATCCATTATTTCTTTTTTCTTTGGGCTTTGTGTTACTAGGATACAGTAGGCAGCTACATCATGTCACTTGTTTCACTTGGCTACAAGCCAGACTTCATTGTGTTGCTCGCTTTTGGCTGCGTGCTTTTTGTGAGAGCGTCTTCCTCTCTCTGTCCATTTGGGTTCAACCTTATTTTTTTGGATCATTATCTCATGTGGCGTGTTTCTTTCAAACTTTTCCCCGCACGCTACTCAGCTCGTGGAAAAATGTACTGCGCGTCTCCCTCGCTGTCTGTAAATCCCGCTGCTACGCTGCAGCCAAAACACTGCTTCACCTGCTGCGCCTGGACTCTCTCCATGAAGTAATTCTCACAAAGCCCACAGGCCATGTCGACCATATGGCGCTACATAGTCTGATAGGTTGTACTACATAGCATACATTCACGATGGTGACTTGAACAGGACCTAATTAGCAAGTCTATGGAAATTCCATTTATTCTAAATTTCCGCTAATTAAGTTGTGTACATTAAGTCCGTTTTTAAAGGAGGCTTCTCTGTAAGGGTTATACCGGGAGCTGGGTTTCTTTGGAGCACATTAATCATTGGTAGTGGTGTAAAAGTAGGCTAGTGTGAATCCTGCTGCTTTGATTACACCCATTTTATGCTTACATGGTGGTGTTTAACCCTGTAAGGAATTCAAATGTTCACATTTTTGAGCATGAAAGGGGAAACTGAAACAATCATTTTTCCTTTGTCTTTCTTATTGTCCTTGTCTGTTTGTCTGTAGTGTGCTTTTGAAGCAAACTGCTGCTGTGGTCATTATGTTCTCCTGAGTTTAATATTTACCTTGCCTTAATACACATTCTGTAATTAGGTTTCACCTCAATACACGTTAGGGAATTGGTATCTAAGCAACCCCTGGCAGGCACACACAGACACACACACACACACACACACACACACATATATATATACATACATGTCTTGGCTTGTGTTCCCGGATGGCTGTTCTCTTAGGTCACACAGATTAAAGGCAGGAAAATGTGACAGGAAAACACACACACACACACACACACACACACACACTTGAGCATTTTTGTCTGAACTTCTTCAAAAACATTGTGACTGCCACCGGACACAGAGCAAAGTCAGCAAATATTAGAATGCCAGCATGGGTCACTTCCTTTTTAACCTCGTCATTCGTCCCTTCCCCTGTTCCATTATGTGCACGGACAACTGGTGATTGTGAAAACGATTCAGATCTGTGCAAATTGTTGGTTGTTTTATGCCGCCTGTGTAACAATCCTACAAGCCTAAGTGATGGAATTACTTAAGTTGCATGAATTCAACCTTAATTCTATGTTTGAGCATTGATTCTTAATTCCTTTACCATCTGGTTCATGTTTAGGTTAAGTTTATAGATAACACTAGCTCTAAATCCTATTCTTTGTCCTAAAATGTGTGCCATATTTGGTTTTCAATCCTCTTTTCCATACATGAAGGGCCCAGAATACAACAACTGTCGATATAATGCAATTAACCTCAACACCAGCACTATTTTTCTCTCAAAATTGACCACATTGTATAGCAACAACGGAAGATTAGATTCCCAAATATAGGATTTATTACAGGGCTGTTGTATTGGATTGCATTAGATTGTACTTTTGTTCCTAAAAAAACTGGTAACCTTAATGTAAAAACCTATTAATTTATCATTAAGACTCCTGCCAGGTGTGATCTTGTTGCTTGTGCAGGAAGGAAACGTAAAGGTCAATATCAGATGTTTGCCTTGCGGTAAAGAAAAACCTATTGTATGCTGTAGCGCATCTGTATTCTCCTGGACTACAGAGAAAGATACTGAGCAATGATAAAATCTCACTTTTTATGCCCTACTCCTCATTATTGCTGCTGTTCTTCCCACGTTGCTGCAGACGGAGATGAGTCGCTGTCCTACTTTGCATCCCAAAAGACCCGCGCCTCATCATACACAACGTACCATGCGGCGTACGGCATGTTTGTTTTCAGTAGTGTTTGTATATCATAACTCGCTCTTGTTTGAATTAGAGGCAACCACCACTGTTCCCACTGGGGAAACATCAAGTATTAAATGCCATTCCCTGGCATGCTTGTTTGAGTAATTTACGCTCAAACGAATGTCATTCCTCGTCTCCAGGTGGTCCTTCCTGCCACGTCTCTGTGTACAAGCCGACACCACTTCTGATGGCTCCACCTGAGAGATTTGCCCAAGTGTGTCTGCTTTTTCCCCAAAGTGGTTCCCAGAGTTTCCGCTCTGGGCTTGTTTACCAGTAAATGTTTTTGCGATTCCCCTAAGCAACATGAGAGTCATCGCTTTCTGTTTCCTTTTCCTTGTTACAAGGAACGCAGCATTTGTTATTTAGTGCTTTTTTTTTTCTTTCTTTCCTTTTCTCCCCTGCTCTCCAAAATGGCTGGATAGGCTGTCAGTAAACAAAGTCTAGTTCACATTAACCTCTGATTCCCTCAGAGAAACCCAGGAACGGGTCGAGTGGCGAATGGCCTCAAACAAACTGTACGTGCACAGACCCATCGTGCACACACACAGACACACAGACGCACATGCGCTCATGTCCTGAAGAACAATATGGAAATTTTTGTCCTTCCTCCCTTCCCATGCTTAGCCCTAGTGCTCTAGCCGTCTGTTTTGCCTAATTGCTTTAACACTAGCCTGGCATGCTAATTGCACTGGGCCCCCTGTCACCACATCATTTACATGGCCTGCTTGATTTGGAATTTAATCTGCTTGAAGGGTTTGTGTTTCATGCTCACTTTAAATCCTAATGCTCTGTGGGATTGAAAGCAGTTTGCATTATTGAGACTGTAAAATAAATCCATGTGTGTTTGTTTGGCACCGTGTTTTTTATTTTATTTTTTATAATCAGGCGCTTTAGTTATATGTGATCATAACCCAACAGAAGTTTGTGGTTTTCAGATAGTTTCGGTCCTGAAACCTTGTCTGTTGCAAAAAGAAAAAACACCCAAAACTTTGTAGTGCCACTTTAGTTTCACTCCGTGATTGAATCAAAGAGGAAAATTGATGAGACGATGGGGCAGTGCCGTGTCTGGATGCTGGGCAGAGGAAACTTGTGGATAAGATGGAAGCGCATGGGGTGTTGGCTGGCCTTTTTACTGCAGATGGCCTTTTTGATGTGGAGCTGAAAGAGAGTTAGACAGACAGAGACACAGAGAGGGCTTATACCGTGTAGTGAGCTCACATAGTGCAATTCAATCAAAGACCAAAAGCTATTTCAATTTCTTAGAGGCTGGGCCCATCCTAGTTCTCCACTGGCACGGTGTTTCCTCCTCCCAACCATAGCGTTTCCTCTCAAACTGGACTGTGTGATGACACCTAGGCACTCATGATCTTCAGTTGTTTCTTTGTCATCTCCAATGGGACAGACCTGTTCTGTTTTTGTTTCGTGAAATAACTCAAGTAGCGAAGTGTCGTTAATTGCTGCTAAGTAGTGATGACCTAAGCGAAAAACAAGCGCAGAAAGACTGAAAATGTCTTTCTTTCATCAGAACCGAAGCAGAGCAAATAAGCTACTGTGATCAGCTACGGCTTCAGAATGCAAGTAGAGTGTTTTCTGGATAACAGCACGGCGTCAAACAGCATTATAGAGCGACATGGAGGACAGGAGGTCACGTACACTGGCACGCTGATGTTGAAATGCTCAGTGGGGTAGTGTGGGTCAGTGGGTACAAGGGTGAGAAGTGGGGGAGATGCAACAACGGGCTACGCCACTTTAAATATTTACCCTTTCTCCAGACTGGGCTCCGGTCCCGGCCATGATTAGGCTCACTCCAAAATGTTTTGGAGCTCCGGCCTTGTTTCCAACGGTCTCCTTTTATAAGGGGAGCGCGACTTTACAGTGAGCACGCTGACCTCTCCGAGAGCAGTCAAACTTCTCAAGGAGACCTGACAACTAGAGAAAATTCAAAGTAATGCTCATTATCCTCAGCGAGCAAAACAGGCTACTGAACATTCACACACACTCTATGGGGCGCACAAGGAGGGTAATTTATGTGAAGACGGAACTACAGATGAACTGGATTGTGCTATTGTGCTTTTTTGTTGAGAAATTAAAGCTTTTTTTTCTTATTTTTGGTGCCTTATTTTTTTCTTCTTTTCCCACTAGAAGTTCAGCCAAACAGAGAGAATGCAGTCAATATTAAGTAAATTATAAATATTTATAATCTACACATTTTAAAAATCCTGTCAATCACAAAGATGTGGGGGATAAGCTCACAGCAGCTGGATGGTCCGGATGTGATTTGCATGCCACAGAAAGCCTCAGCTTGCCATCCCCGTTTTGTTTTTGACTTTGCATGCCTGCTTGTTCTCAGCGCAGATTAAATATAGAAGTTTTGTTCTCGTTGAGGATAGATGTTTTTTCTTTCTCCCCCTCCACTCGCGCACACACGCTGGCATACACACAACACACAGAGTCAGTATTGACGCCTGATGCTGATGGCGATTCATTATTGAAAAGGAAATCGTCTCAATATGACTGGAGTTTGTTATGGGGAGCTTTGTTCTCGTCATCTATATTGCAGGGCATCTTTGTCAGTCAGCACTGTGAGATCTTTTTCTTCTCTCTGTGTTTGTGTGTGTGTAGCCGAGAAAGACTTTCCACCCTCTGTAGTGTTTGTCAGTGTTACTTGTCCTACTAACGAACTGCCTTATTTTTCAGTTGATGGGAAACTGAGCTACAGTGCTGTTCAGTTTAGCCAAGCAGTTGGTCTCTGATAACATGTGCTCTTATGCTCTTTCAATAATAATAAACTTTATCTATATAGCACCTTTCACACAGGGGGTGTAGCTCAAAGTGCGTTACAATAGAAGTGAAGAAACGAGAGAGAGAAGAAAGAAAGAAAGAGAGGGGAAAAAAACTTGCATAATAAAATATTGTAAAAACGCAAGATACCCAAACAAACGGATTACAAACAAAGACGAGACACATATCGCAAACAAATGGCAAAAGCATGTATGCCAGGGACAATGTAGTATTTAAAAGATGGCACTAAAACAAAGAAGACATACAAGCAATAAAATATGTCAAGAAAAAGCAGCAGTAAAACAAAACAACACAATATGTCACACATAAAAACAGATCAAATCAGACCGGGGAAGAGTGACAATACGTTTTGAATTGTTGTTTAAAAATGCTGACAGAGTCATGATCTCTTATAGCCTTGGGTAGTGAGTTCCACAGTTTTGGGGCATAGTTAAAAAAGGCTGAGCCTCCAATTTTCTTATTCGTGTGCGAGTTTATATTTAAAGACCAGCAGCCTTTAAGGTCATTGTCTTTATTTCTCTTGTCCAGTTCAGAAAATGAGTCTTGTCTGGATGTGGTGCCACCTGTGACCTAATGCATCCAGTCACGAAAAGCTTGCAGTCTCATGTCCGAAAACGTAAGACTTGATCTTGGTATCCACATCATATTTCAGTTATGTGTGAACGTGAATCTTCCATGTATCAATCATGTTGTACGCCTCTGTTGTTGACATGCACAAATGGTGTGTGAGTGAGGAGTGAGTCTGAAATCGCTCATACATTATGCTTTACATGATAAGCATTTTATACAGTGGGGCAGTCTATAGTGAGCAGAAATTAGCGATTTTAGACACTTAATGTCATTTTGCTCAATTTATTTAGTACTGCATACTGCATTTACACCTGTGAAAAGTAAAAGTTAGTGAGTGGTGGAAAGTTTATTTTTTTTGGCTTCTCCACACAGCGTTAAAAACAATACAGGGGGATTGACAATACAGGACAAAGTTGAGGACATATGATAAGGACACGGTGTAAAGAACATGATTTAAAATACATAAAACAGTAAAAAAACAAAGTATACATAGCTACTCTCTAATCCATGTTTATAGCACAGTGTGTGATAGCATGACAGCATCTGTGTACATGTTGAATCCTTGAATCGTTTAATCTGACGTGCAACTTTCATGCACTGTGACTGACTTTTTTTTATGTGGATTTTTGTAGCTCATTTCCTTTCCTGAGATGTGCAGCAAAACTACCTCGGCAAGCCTCTCTAGATGTTTTCTCTTCCCCTGTTGCAACATGTTATAGGAAGCGTTTAGACGCAGTAACCAGTTCAAATGATCAAAACACTTTGCGTCATCTTTGCGTCAATGGACAAAGTCTGAAATTAAGAAACGGCAACCAGTTTAATATCACTTATAAGAAGAAAAAAACATCTCCCAAAGTCACATTTGTGCTCTCATCAACAAGCCTCTGATTGTCACTTTAGCTAAGCATCCACTTCATTTCATAATTTATTCAGAAGTCAGGACGCGTCTCTGCAGGCGCGTCGGTGTGCTTTTATGGCTAAGCGAACTGACAAAGTGTCCCCTCATAAGAGCGCTTGTTGTGTGGCATTCTCTCTTGATTTCATGCTTTGCTGATGGAAAATTAGGCCCCGGCGTATCTCTGCATGAGGAGGAGGTGTAGGAGGAGGAGAAGGAGTGCTGATGGTTGCTGTTATTGCCTCAGGATACTCTCCCCGACAACAAGAAAACTAGAGCGATGCGGAGGGAAGGGAGGCTGCGTCACTGGCTGCTAATGCACTCTAAACAAGGCGATGAGACACATGGAATCCCCAACTGGATGCCAAGGAGCCTCAGAAAAGAATATATCTCTCTCTCCCTCTATCACTTCCCCCCAATCTTTTTTCTCTCCGCATTGTTGTAAAGTGCAGTTATGAGTCTGGCATTCTAAAACATTTAAAATGTACTCTGCATTTTTTTTTTTTTTTTTTTTTGCAGTGGTTTTGAATGGCATGTAGAAGTGTTGAGGAGAGTTCATTTGCATTTTTTGTCTTGTTTTTCATATTTTTTTTTTGCCTGTCTGTTGCCCAATGAAGCTCTGAGGATAAAGTGCTTAAAGGACTGCAGGCACTTCACTTGAGTTGTTTGGTTGTTCAAAGATACGCCACAGTACACCGCTAGTTGAAATGCAGCTCAGCCCCACTGTCAGACGTGTGAGGAGCATTCTGAGGCAAAGAGGGGAAAAAAAAATTTATAATCCCACTGTGTTATGTAAGTGGAATAAGAGCCTTGTATATTGGCTGGTGCCTGTGTTCATCATGCCACAGAGATCAAACGTCGCACAAACGATTCTAAAACTTTCTTTTGATATGCTATAAATCCCAGAAAGTAAAGATTTCAGAGACATTCTCTGTTGTTGTTTGCCACTCAAACTGTTTTAAAAGGGCTAATAACGTAAGTCTAATAACAGTCTGACTGGCCTATTTGGTCCAGATCACCTTGTTTGTTCGTGAATTTTTGAGCATTGGCACAAATGAGCAGATTTCAGAAGCGTTTATTTGTTGGTCTGAGAAAAGTGTGCGGAAGGAGTGTCTGTGGATTCAGTTTCTTCTTTAGGCAGCATTTAATGGTGATTTTTTATTAAAAAAATTATCGGTGACCAGCGTAGAAGAAAGGAGAGCTGATGCAGAGGCCCAGTACCAATACTTAGAGGTCCCTTACTGAAATATTCGTTAGATCTTTGGACTTCTGCATCATCTGGCAGCCTTTGTCCGACCTGTGGGAACTGGAACTTCCCACTCCCTGTGATCATTGTGGTCACGGAAGAATCCACTATAGATGGACTATATTCTCTTCCATGTATGACTCTGTGTGTCTGCAAAGTAGAAAAAGCGACAGACCCTATAGTGCAGCTTCACCAGCCAGTGGCCCCTCTGTACTTGGCCTCTCGTATTATGTAACAATGTGGGTTTTTCCAAACATGGGATTTGTCCTGGAAAAACTATTACGAATCCTCTACTGTGGTATTTAATTTGTTCTGTAACCCCGTAGGTCTTTTGTGGTTCTATGGTTTTTGTCACAGTGTTTCATATACTGAACTTTGGATTTTTCGACAGGTTGTCTCCTTTGTTGACCTCTGGATAGCAGTTATTGACGGCTTATTGATGTCTCATTTATTGGGTCTAGATCCCCCCCAGGAAATCTTGTCTCTCATAAACGATAAACTGCTTCCATTCATTTAGCTGACTGTATATCATACAGTAGATTGTCTTTCCGTTCTGAAAAGGTGCACAGATGTGCTGCATCATTGGGGCAATGACTTCTGGCTAGTGCAGGTCACTAACAAGGTTTCAGCATTTGGCAGAATGAAATCACCGTTGTTTGAAAACTGCATCAGCAAAAACACACCCAGCATCGTGTTAGCAGAAATGCTGAATTTGAGCTCTCATAATGAGCATTTTGAGGAGCACAACAAGCGCTTGGTGTAAAAAGTGCACAGCCACAGCCACAGTAATATTGACATACAGTAGAAGTCAGCAGTTCGCTCAGTTGAGGAAAAACTTGGAGCTTTCAGAGGAATTTTTGGGGTTCCACGCTGAGATTGGTGGTCTTTCCCAGCTTATAGGGATAAGCTGTTTACTCATCCAAGCAACAGGAAGGCCAGAAGAGGGGGGTGGGGGGCAGAGAGAATACAAAAGGAAACACGGCAGGGTCTAGATGTAAAATTGTCCAAAGCACCTGGTGCCACTCAGCGCAATGACGCACGCAAAAGAGAACTCTGGCTGTGGGGACTGGCAAACTGCAGCCACATCTGGACCAGTTTGCCATCATGGAGCGCCCTGATTTAGCTGACTGCTCTTACTGGCTGGACTTGACTTGACTTGACGTGGTGTATGACTTTCAGACGGGGATACATGCTCATTCTGGCGAAGGCAGTTTACGACATCTATTCTCTACTGTTCAGAACAACAAGGACGCGGAGGCGAGCAGGAGAGAGATGACATAGATAAACTGTACATTTATGAGTGGGTCGTGCCTTTTTCTTTTCTTTCTCTCTCCATAATCCTGTAATTGAAGTTTGAGCAAGTTCAGGATCTGAGATTAGCAATTTTAAGCGTTCGGTCGAGCCCTGCGTATTCCATCTGCAGCAATCACTGAAACTCTAATATTCTATTTCCACAAAGTAATCACCACAGAAGTTAGGGTAATCGAACTCATTCCAGCCCATCTGAGTCCACAGATAAATCAATATTCACAGACAGAGCCTAATATTTGGTGTGGGATAAGACTTTTTTGTATGATTTCATAAGCAAATGGTGCTGGGAAGGACTTTTGAGGATGGAGGGGAAAGACATTTGAACCTCAAAGGCACAGTCCACCACTGTGAGCCAAGACTTAATTACAATGACCTTACAACAGGGCAGTAGCCTAAAGCCACGCATTTGGGCTAACCAAGCACCCCCCACCAGTGCACAATACACCCCCTGCCGCCATCAGAGCTAATAAATGAGTTCTTTTCCTTGATTGCTGCATCAGGGCCGTGAGCGGGAAATGGGCAGAGAGGGAGGGAGCGACAGAAAGAAAGAGGAAAGTAAGAGTGAAGGAAGGCAAACTTGGGGGGAGTGGACAAGGAACGGAGAACAGTGCCAGTCCGATAAACTGCAGGAGTGTTAGAGGTTGTGGTATGAATTTTGTATCTCTCCAAGGCCTATTTGTCTTTACATTTTGATTTGTTCGGTTGCCTTTCTACCGTTTTCTGTTTTTTGTAAACGTTCAAGCTTGTATCATAACCTGAAAATGGCCAAAGTAGTTGTCTGAGGTCAGTTCTTACAAATAAACAAGAACTGGGTGAAGACTCACTTAAAGAGTTTTCATGTCTCTAGTGCATTTTTTAAGGTCAAGGATGTCTATGAGGCCAATGGTAGTGTCGTTGTCCAATGCTGTAGGTTTCATAGTAATCCTTGTTGGCTTAGCCTCACCAGTTTAGTTGCAGTCACTTTGCTGTTTGCCATCGGTGGTCCATTTGAAGACATGTCAGATCCCATCGGTTAGCCTGAAAAATGCCTGATTGTCAGGCTGCTCAAGTATGTATCACTTCCTGAAAAGGTGTGGGAGATCCATAGTATTGATTTGACCAGAATAATGTGTAGATTTAGCTTCTTGCCACTGTCATGCAGTGTTTGATGGCCCAATGGAAGATCTGTAAGCTGATCCAAGTGCCCAACCGATGCTCAGTCAAACTGTGACTTTCATCCACATACACTGTTACTTATTTAGAGTATTAACCAGGGGCTGATTAACCCGCTTTGAGAGTCAAGCATACTGTACACACACGTGTTGACAGTCTCCCAACATTTGCAATTTGCATTCCGCGCTCTCTCCATTACTCTCTATTTCTAGGAGTCACCGGCTGCCACGAGTTGAACTTGGTTTTTGATTAAGTGTTTGTAGGTAGCGCCTTGGGCCCCGTCTCTCATAGATAAGAAGCTGTAATCCTGGTGTGTGTGTGTGTGTGTGTGTGTGTGTGTTATTGTGTATTTTCTGGAGGATTCTGTGGCTGTCTGCCGTGGGACCGAGAAACAGTTTAAAATTCACGAATTTAATTTAGCTATATTTTCCCAGCTGAAAATTAAGTGTCATTAACTTCCAGTCACCGCTTTTATTTTTTGAATGAGGTTTTAAATGAGCCCCTTTTCTCTTAAGTCGATTAGATGTCAGATTTCAAATGACAAAACAAATCAGAATTTAGCACAAGCACTTAATCTTTTCATTATCTCTATTTAAGATCAAAACATCTGATGAGTAGATTATTTTTCCTTTAGCCCGAGGAGGATCCCTTTTTCCAAAAAAAACCCTTTTAGGAAGTGTTCCCATGTTTGACAGCATGCCAGTCTTAACAAAGGGGAAATGCTGAGTTCCCTTTAATAGATCTATATTCATTTTCAAATGAGTTGATTAGCCAGCACAATGTCATTGGATTCAGGGGCCCATTACACATTTATGATGGTAAATTACTGAACATTTACAATCCAAATGAAATTTCATGAGGAGGGGATATTGAAAAAATGGAGGGAGAGAGACGCTTTGCGTTCATCCCTGTAGCCTTGCCTCATTGCATCTCTCTTCCTCTCCCTCCCTCTCTCTCTGTCTCCCCCACTCTCTTTTCCTCTGTCTCGCACTCTCTCTCCACTCTTGTCTGTTTCTTTCTCACATATCACATCAGTGCCCCCTGTGGTCCAACTGGGCATCACATAAGGGTCTGTAGCTGAGCTCACTCCCACAGCTGTGTCGCTGACATTTTAGGAAGTGTGTTGTTTTCACGCTGCCATTCAAATAACGTGGGCTTATCTACAGGTGAGCCTACAGGTAAACACTCTGTGATAGTGGCTTTCTCTCTCAAAGTGCGGAGATGCAGATAAAGCGTGGTGAAAGGATGGATGTCTGCAGCCGAGGAAGCGTTGTTCCCCCTCTGTCTTCGGTGTAGTGTTACATGTAGGTTCAAACGTCCTATAGATCCCTGAGCAAACACCTCTCCTCTCCAATCAGCGCTCGGCACAGTGCAGCCCTGTCACTGCGTCCACATCAATATTTTATTTTGGCAAATTTGCGGTGACACGCATTAGTACAATTAGGGGCAAGTTTTTACTTGGATTCCCGTCTTCTACAAGGAGAGAAAGTGATAAAGGGAAGCTGAACTCACTCTCTCTCTCTCTCGTCTCCTTACTCTCTCTATACCTCTCTCCCTCTCTCTCTCCAGCATGGCTGGTTCGTTCCTCAGCCCTCCACCTCTAAATAATTCATCATCCAATCAATCATTTTCTCTTTGTTTTGGGCCCCAGTGCCTGAGATGAAACGGCCCGCTGCCAAAGCTGCTTTGCCTCATCTGAGGCCTGGAAAACATGATCTGCTGCTGAGATTACAACACACACACACACACACACACACACACACACACACACACACACTCACACCCCAAAACGCATCTAGCACTGTAGTGCTGGTACCTCATATTCACTGTTGGGAGTCATACACATATACAGATAAAAAAAGACGCGCGTACACACACACACACCGACAGGGAAGAGTTGAAAGGTTTTTTACGTTTTACTCAAAATGACAGTAGATATTTGACCGGAAATGAAGCCCATGTGACCAGAAACCTCATACTTTTAATACATAAAAAGGAATTATGAGAAAAGACGTAAAAACAAAACGACTGGCTCACTTTCCATTCACATCTTTGTATGTATGGTCAGCTGTCAAACAGCTCATTAAGAGACATTTACTGCAAGAACTACAATTATAATATTTACACTGGTCAGATTAAGAGAAGTCTATAGTTTCTCTCTGTTCTTCTCATTGTGCAAAACAGACGTACTGTGTGATGAGTTGTGGATAATATTATGTTATACTATTCTACTCATTTGACAGTGTTAAACGTTGAGCTTTTCTTTTGTTGTTTTTTAGTTCTTTTTAATGGCACGCCATTGTCAGCGAGTTCTGTAATAGAACACAGACTGTGTGTCTGATCTCCCAGCTGTAACACTCGGGTTTGGTTAGGTTATCTAAAGGGCCTGTCTCCGCCTTAAAGCCTGTGTGGAGGCAGCCTTAATAGGGGGAAATGTCTTGGACAAGTGATTTGAAGATATTTTGCTTCATCCCTTTGGAGCGCTCTGCAGGTGATGCCGCGAATGTCTCCTCCGTTTGATGTCGAACAACACACATCCACTATTGAGTGATAGCTTCAAATGCAGAAAGAGTGAGACCCTGCGTGCTGCTCCCCCTACTTGAGCTACATCAGAGAAAACTGACATCTATTATGGTAAAGAAAAGACAAGCGTTTGAATTCAAGTACGCATATTGCAGAAGTGTCAGGGTTTTTACAGAGTGCAATTCTTTTTTTCACTCTCTTTTTTTGTTAACAAGGTGGTTTTAAGCCAAGCATGTCTCTATGAACTCTGTTGGATAGAGCATGAAAGAATGCAGCTAGCCTATCATAGTAATATTCTAGCCTCCTAAAGAAGTCACCACAAGTCCCTTGTTTCCTTCTAAGAAGAGGAGATTAAACCCTTAGACTGTGTGCTCAAATTCAAGCCATTTTACCAGCTCACTCTCCGTCTAACTTTTTGTCACCAAGGCTCCACGAGGCTGTCACCGTCTCTGTGTCTGATCTCATGGTCGGCTCTTAGCATCATTCGTTTAGTATTTGAATAACTTTCATTTTCAGTTTCTACCTTGCCACTTTTGATTCACCCAAATTTCCTTTTTGTCACAATGAAACCTAACAAAAAAATGTTTTAGTGGGTTTGCTTGCATTCTCTTGAACTGTGGTTCGGGCTGGGAACTTTGCAACAACCAAATGTATTCCTCTGCGGGACATTTGTGGAGCTGATGAATTTGAATTTAATTAGCATACAATACATTTGCCTTGACTTCTAAATTCAGAATCAGAATGCCGAATCCGTTGTTATATACGTTGGTACTTGACTCCAAACTGTGCATGGGCACTAATTTGCATCTTTCTGCAGACAAAAGGTTCAGAACACCGATTGCCTGTATCTATCATTAGCATTGCCCCACAAACACACAGCTGTCATTTGGGTGTGTTGCATTGCCATCGTGTGTAAACACAGCATTAGTTAGGAAAGCACTTATTCAGTAGTAAACTTCTTTCTTATGGCAGTTCATGTTTGCTGTGACGTAACGGCAGCAGGCTAACAACCAGTTGATGGCAGCAGCCAAGAGTTATTTCTTCTCAAGATGGTCAGATCTTGTGCTCCGGCGTTCACATTTAATATTGATCCATGATGTAGGGGCATCAGGCTTTTATTTATTGTAAAGGTGCATTAATAGCTATCTCTTATGGTCAGGTCAACAGCTGTTTGGTTTACCAAAGTGTTGCTATCTGATCATTCCTTGTGGTGACGATTATTAAACTGACGTCAGTAGTGTTGGAATTTTCGTCCTGTACGGCTAAAGTTTGGGCCTCGGAGCTATCTGTAAAAACTGTTTAAAAGACCATAAAGGATGCGGGCAACAATCAACATGGATATCCCATCTCATTTGGTATTACACTGTATTGGAAATGATTTTAAGTAAGAAAGTTGTTCTAGATGAAAGCTTTTACTAAATTCCTAAAATGTGAATGTAGAAATGCAAATTTTGCGGTTAAAAAGAAAAAAAAACATTTACCCCCGAAGCCTGTAGTGTAGATCCCACTTTTTTCCTCAGCACATGAAATCTAATAGCCTTGTTGAAAAGTGCCGCGGGGGACTCGCGTTCACAGTAAACGCATGTCTGAAGTCTGATAAATAGCAGAGGTGGATGAAGAGACATTAACTGCAAGTGTCCTGGGCACTGTAAAAAGACAAACAGCTTTATTTATCAGCCTGGCGGAAAGCGCATTATCGAGACAGAGGCAAGTCTGTGGGAGTAAATAAACACCGGGAGAACATAAAACAAAACAAAAAAAACTTACAGGGAGATGGAGTTAAAGAAGGAAGATGTAGAGAGATGGATGAGGGGAGAGGAATGAAAGGGGTGGGATGCAAGGAGAGCGAGGGGGACAGGCAGCAAGTGTCAGGCGGAGAGCTGAAGGATCACCCAGGGCCTAGTAATCATGCCCCGTAGGGCTCAACGTCAAGCAGCTCTGGTGTGAATGAGCGATCACACCTACCTGCCCCCTGTTTGTCTCTCTCTCTCTCTCTCTCTCTCTCTCTCTCTCTCACTCAATAACACCATGTGCAGCAAGTGCAATATCTGCCCCACTTCATGAAATAAATTGGCCACCTACCAAAGACAGCAAGAGTCAGAATACCTCCGGTGAGAAGTCAGCTATCGCAATTATTATTACAGAATGTGTCGAGAATCTGTTCAAATATGTCATTCCAAAACATGGCCTCAGCCGGCGTGCCCCCTGAATTGTAAGATATTTATTAACAATTATGAATTAATTGAAGAAAATATTTGGTTCGTACATGTCAGTGTAATTTAGGCAGGAAAATGTGATGAGTTCTTGGTTTTTATTAGAATATCATTAACCCTCTTGTAATTAACCTCGTTCAAAAATTAACCACGTTATTATCAAACCAAGCAAATAATTGAAGCAGCAGCTTAATTTATAATTTGACAATTTGCTACCTCTTTTTTTTTCTCCCTCTTTCATGTATTCCTTTAATAAAAAAAAAAAACGAGGAAATGGAGAGAAACATTTAACAGCAGCGACTTTAATGAATACGTAGCTTGGTGAAAAGGAGAGGCAGAATTGTCTTGCATTAATGGCAGCTGTGATCCGTCCTCTTAAACTTGCACCCACCACACACACACACACACACGCACACAGAATCAGGGGGAGGGAGTGTGTGAAGCACGGCCTCCTACTTTCTCCAAGACACAGACAGAGGCCACAAGGGAATGGTATGGAGATTCGGCCCTGGTGGATAACGCAGCCAAGCTCATGTATGGGTTACACAGACTGAGGTCTGGATGTCAAGGCTCAGCTAAAGAACAGAGAGGAATGGGGGTGTAGAGGACATGTGTTTGGCGAGAGGGTGGATGTAAGATGAAAAATGTCTCATGGAATGTTTTATTTTTAGACTGCCCATTGAGACAATATTGTTGCCCACTTGTGTTCAGATTTGTGTGTGCCAGTCTTATCACGCAGGTTCTATACATGCAACGGTTTTCATCCATTCCAGTGCATATCTCACAAAATGTTCACATTCTGTAATAAATGCCTCCCGTTTAGTGACGTTTATATCCGCCTCAACATGAAAGTAACTGAAGTAATGCAGCCTCGTATAGCCTCCTGAGAACCGAGGAAAAAAGGAACTTCCATTTTAACTTTTTTTGGTCTCAGCGTGAAAACAATGTTCCCCTCATTCCACCCAAACACATGAGATGTCACTGGAAATGCCTGAATGTCCTCTATTTAGCACACTGGGACTTAGTAGGGTAGCTCAAATGAGTCAAAAGATATAAACCAAAAACCAATGTCCACTACAGAGGACATAAATGAATAGGCTGTGTCTCAGGAGGAAATAAAAAATGTACCTCCTGTTTAGATCGACTTGAATTATAGTACATATAAGCAAAACTAGCGATAGCACAGTGTTACAATGATGTCAGCGTTACAGTACAAAAGTATTAGCATCAAAATATGCTTAAAGTTGCAAAAGTAAAACTACTTATGCAGAATGGCTCAGAGTAATTATGAATTATTATATTACTGCATTACTAATACATTAATGTAGCTATGTCACAACTTGTTTGTTGATTATATTTTGTAACAGAATCTGGAAAGTAAAAAGTACATTTGCCCCTGAATTGCAGTGAAGTAGATATTTAAAGTAGCAGAAAATGTTAGGAAAGGTACATTTACTCAAATACAACATAAGTACGGCATTTGAGTAAATGTACTTTTCATATCTGGAGGTACTTTCCACCACTGATGCAGACTTGATGCTTGACCCCTACTTGCTCCCACCTCGGTTGCCAGACATGAAGGAACCCCATCCCTCAGAGAGTGGGAGTGGCTGTCCGCCAAATCTGCTTCATCATTGACCTCAGTGGACCGCCACCACGAGTCTTCAGGACAGACATTTAACTGCCATACAAAACTCCATGGCTCACTGCCTATTCAGTCACTCATGTGACAGTTAACGGCCCACAGTGGCTAATGATTTTCTGTCATGTTCAGGCCACGCTGCGGAACTGGAGGATTAAATATCGGCTGACGATGGACACATCAACTACTACAATGGCCCCTGTTCATCAGCTGAGCCTCGCCCTCCCCTGTTACACACCCCTGAAGGAAAGTGAAGTATGGGGCCACCTTGTGCCACTCGTGGAGGGCCAGTTTGTTATCACCCCTCTGTCTGCAGGTAAGCTCTTAATACTGTATGCTCCAGGGCTTCTGGGAAATTTTGCCAAGTTCTCAAGAATCTTAATATCTCAAGACTTTGGTTTGAAGAGGAAAGTTTGTAAAACAGATACATCAGGTGGTTAATTGTAAGCAGAATTCTGCTCCTTACTCTGTACTCACATATATACTAACCGTGAACCACCATAAAAATTTGGGGGTTTGGTCACTCTTTCTGCATTATTTTTTTCGTCAGGAATATTCCCTTCCTGCAATTTCTCTTCAAATTTCACAAAGAAAAATATTCTCAACTTTTTTTTTTTTGCTTATGTTGCAGTTGTAGCACCTTCTGCAGGGGTGTCTGTGTGTACACAGGGATTTTGAAGCCACTAGCTCTCGTCTCGCTTCCTAGAAGCCCCCTGTTCAGTCCTGCGTTGCGTCTGAACATGTATCTTGTATTCACCCAGGCTCCTTCCATGGCTCTCCTCCTCTACACATCAACATTGTTTGCTGGACGGGCATCTCTGGCCGGAGTTGTGTGGGAACTTGGGAGTATTTATTATTCAAAGGCCTTGTTCCCTATGCTGTTTTAGTAAGGCGGGAGCAAAGGTGTGTGTTTGGTAGAGGGAGAGATGCAGGGCTGACACAGTGTCACTGACAGGGAGAGTTTCAAAAATCCCCAAGTCGACTTCCCCCCATTATTTGTTCCAGTACGGGAAGGCACAGACAAGATCACACAGGAATAGAGCTCTGGGTGCGTGTGTTTTGTGTGTGCTCGAGTGTGTGCATTGCTTGGCGTTCGCACTGTGGTGTCTGTGTGGCATTGTGATGCACATATGTGTATGTGTTTGTGTGCTCGCGGCGTGAGCTGGCATACATTTGTATAGCGTTAGCCATGGTGTGGCGCGCGTGTTTGTGTGTGTCTTCAGGAAGGTGAAGGGCCAAATGAGCACAGGTTGATGGCGGTGTTATGGTGTAGATTGTGCGTGGTGAGGCTTTCCCTCACCTGCCGTACAGTTGGTTTGTTATTACTGACCTTGGCAGATTAGTCTTGAGAAAGCTGCTTTTATTGAGCCAGACCGTAAAGTTTATTCACAAAAAATCAATTCCATTGATCTGTTCAACTCATTTGTGGTTTACACCTATCTGTATTTACCCAAAACATTGCATTAAATCAATGAAATTAATCACTCTCTCATGTTGTCTGTTCCTCACACAACTGCACAGACACACACACACACACACACACACTGACAAACCACACACTCTTTCCCATTGCAAACAGTCATAATGAACAGCACCAAGTGTCTACAGCCTTCAGTCCTCCCTCTCTCCCAACAGGCAACCCAACTTTGCACACTTTACATACAATATTCATGCCATGTCTGAGAATGAGGATTCACAATCTGGTCATCTTAAAAAACCCTGGCAATCACTGAATGTCTCTTGTCCTTATGAAAGAGAATAATTCTTTAACATGCGCCAAGACTGTTCAAAAACAGCCTTTTTTGATGAGTGACACTTCCCGTCCTCCGGATGCTTTTTATGTGTCGAACTCATTAATAAAGCAGCACCCCGGAGAGCGAGACAGGGGACACGTGAAGTGTGCATGTGTGAGTGTGCGAGTGTGTATAACTTTTGGCGTTTGAATTGTCAGGTGTGATTTTGGGGCTCTGATCTTCACACAACAAGGTTCAGTCACACTAGTTGTACTGCTATTTATCGTTTTTCTTCTCTGACAATCTACCCGTTTTCTTTCTGAGAGAAGTGGTGCTTTTTTTTTTTTTTTTGCTTTTTTTTCGTCAAACGCCGAATATTAAAAGAGTCAAAAAGAAGAAGTGGAATTCCCTGCAGTGAGGTGTGTTACCCGCAAAAGAATGAGGGGGAGTGAGAATTCAAAATTACTGTAGATGTGCTCTATTAGAAAATAATTCTGTTATACCCCCCTTCCCCCCCCGAAATGTCATCTGCAGCTCACTATATCCGTGAGCATCTTTTGTTCTGGATTTTTCTGTCAAATAGTCAAACTGCTGCTTGCACTGTGGCTCTTTCTATCACAAATACAAAAGAACATCATTGCAAATTTGCTTATCAATGTGTTCTTTCAACATCTGTCTCGTTGCTTTGTTATAATTTTCAAGAATCAAATGTGTGGTTACATTAAAGCATTTAAATGGTAATCCGCGACTGCCTTTTGTGTCCGCAGTGCTCCTGTGTGCATGCTCGCGCGGTACACTCTGTTCACTTGTGTTTAGGCTTCTCAGGCGTCCGTATTAAAGCTTAATGCACCTCCATTCTAATGTGACATTGGGGTTTTGATGAATGCATGTTTTGAAGTGGTACAATATGCACAGCGGCATCTTATCTATGTAACGCAAGTGTGTTTATGAAGCCTTGAGGTACAAGAATGTTTTCTAAGGGAGCTTCGCTCCTCTGCAGAATGCATTCTAAGTGCCCAAGACACAATACACACACACTAACACAGGCGCACACAGCCACGCGCAGTAATTTAGAACTGTAGGCTCTTAATCAGCATATTAAATGTGTCAACTCATAAAGCAAAATGCTGTAAATGCATTCAATATTCATGTTTTCCTATTTGTCAACCCACATTTCATAACAAATTCATGAAAAAAGCCTCTCAAACGGCATGCTGGGAGATGGCTTTGTGCGGTGCATACATTTTTGAAAAGACACCATCCATTTAGTGCGCATCATCAGAGATTTGCATCCCAAGCCTTTGAAAAGGAAAGATAAATATTTTGTATCATGCATTTTTTAAACAGCACACCACTAAAACATAATGCATAAGCTCTGACGTACGCAAGGAGTCATTTCTTGTTTTGTTGGAAGAGCAACACTAATGGACTTTAATGTCACTTTGTTTAGGGAATAATTAACACTTGTACAATATGTACAATCAAAGAATTTTATTATTGATCATTACAGTTGTTTGTCAAGTCTTCCTCTGCAGCAGCCTGCAGTGAATAAATAACCGGCTGCCTCAGCAGGCGACTGCATTCATTACACCGGCTGTGTTTAGTGGGTGCTTTTAGAGCTGTTGACACACACAAGAAGCAACTTACCTACCTTGATCCATCACTAGGCAGGCAGGAGTTGCATATTTATTTTAACCAAATAAACCCCAACAACAAATACCTGCTGTCTTATTCCTTCGTCAGACTAAGTAAAGTTTATAAAATGTCAAACAAACACGGCCCTGCCCTTGTAGGTGCTGGTGATGTCTTCGCAGAGTATCTTCCTAGTTCTTTTATTTGACTTTTTTTTTAATATGTTTCTTTGTAAAATGTTTGTGCACACTTAATTTGTTACTCTTCGTGCAGTCTTGACGTAGAATCAACAGGTTTTGCAGTGACACAAGATGGAAAGAATGCCAGCGATAGAAATAGAAACATTTTGTTGATTTAATGAATGTTGCCTGTTGAAGCTTGAAGGTCATATTATATATAGAGATTCCCTTCAGCCAAGGCAGCATTTTCACGGGTGTCTTAAGGATATTTAGTTGTCTACACTTTGTTTCTTGTTTCTTGTTTTGATCTTTTAATGGAGTGCAAACAGTGGCAGCCACAACCTCTTAAACGCTTACACTAAGTAATGATAAACAATAAAGGACTAATTAATGCATTTATTATAGTGGCGATAAACATCGCAGAAAATCAGAACATGACTTCCTCAGCTTTATGTGGACACATTGTGACGGCCAGAGCACCACAGCTTCTAACAATAAAATCATTAAAGTTTCATTTTTATCTTACAGGATAAATGTGAGTTCTAACTACCTCTCTGCAGCTCGTCTCTTGCCTGACCCAATTACCTCTTTCCGACTGGCGCTGCACCCACCTGTGTGTCGCTCCTGACATTCCGCAGGTTTTTATTGGAGAAAGGGTTCGTGGTGAGCACACATCCCAACAGTTGGTGTGCAACATCTATCACAGTAAAAACACATTCACAAGCGTGCCTAATGGGCACATGGCCTGCAGTGTAGAAAGCATGTCTTCGTATGGTCCAACAAGAAATAAATAAATCTCACACCTACATTTCTGGAGGTCATGAGGTTCAAGAAAGAGAGGCAAAGCAGGAACTGTGCCCTTCAGTCCCAAAAATGACATTTGGAATCATACTTGAGAACATTCTGTTTGGGTGAGATTGGTTAAGATGACTAACGGGCGGTCGTTTCATAATCCCACAAAACCATTTACAACAAAGAACAGCGTCAACTGCAAAACTCCAAAGGCTACGACGCACTCATTGAACACTACTTTAAGTAACTTTTCTATATGGGAATTTCTCGCCTCTCCTCTTTCAGACTGACAGCTAGTTGTGCCTCCGTGAGCGCCGCAAGTCACCCCAGCAATACTCTGGGCCACATAATACTGCGGCTCTCTCCATTTCCCCTGTGCACTCATCTGTGAAGTGGATAGAGTTGCCATCAGGAAGAGACAAAGCAGTTGCAGAAATACACATCACATGGCCTTGATAAGAGGGAGAGAGAAATAGGAGGAATTGTGTTTGTTGGGAGCCATCCTCAGCCAGCACAGAGAGACTCCAAGGTTCTTTTTCTTCTGCGCAGTTAACCTTTTTCATTAAACCACATTGCATAATTACGGCGAGTCAGCGGCATCCTCCATTGTTGTTTAATTAGCCAGCTAATGTTGTTACTCGGTGCTGCAAACCCTTCATTTGTCTTGCTTAAGGAGCCTCTCTCTTCCCATTACCATAGGGAAATTGAGTTTATTTATTGTAAGAGGGGACTGTGCAGCAGTTGTGTACGTAGGCTATTAAATCTTAATAAGCTCCCATTTCTATTGCTACAATGTGTTGATGGCGTGCCACGGCGTTATCTTCATTGCAGTACCTCAGAGTATTAGTCGTGTACAGTAAAGGGGGCTGCGGCACGCAAAACGTGTTTCTTTTAAATAGGTCCGTCAAACAGAAGCGACAAAGTCCAATAAGCCTCCTGTGGCATTTCATATGTGACTTCAGTTAGTGTTGTGAAGGCTGAACAGCAGCGCGGCTATGCGGTGATGGCGGACCATACATGAAGTTGCAGACAATTATTGATCCTGGCAATATTCTCCAGCACTTAACCTTTACTCTAGCTGGACGCGATATGAAGTCCCTTATTGAATGTGTACTTTTATGTTCTTCTCTGGTGACAAGCCTAATCAATAGTCCCCCCCCCCCCGCCTCACTCTCATTAGGGGCAAGACTATCTTTAGCCTGGAAGTCTTATCAGCTTGTGTGCCTGGACGGCGCTGGGTGGTCTAACTCAGCAACTGTAACTGCAAGATTTTCCAAAAGAAAGATCTGATGTGGTCAGATTGTTTTTGGTCAGATGCCACCAAACAACCACCAATGAGGAGGATAAGTTTTCTAATTGTCCAAATTTTCTTTGAAGCCAAGCTCCCGCACTTTAAAAAAATAAAAATAAATGCTCGTGTAGTGAGGAGCCCACCGAAAGACTTTTACTCTCCTAATCTTTTTTTTTCCTCTTATGTAGGCAAGATGCTTCCAGATAAGCACTATTAGTCATTCCCCTGCATCTGTTCATTCTTGTACACTTTCACCTGAAAAGTCTTTGCGCTCGGAAAATAATGCTTCTCCTCGCAATTGCCTGACACATTATCTCATTAAAATGTACAAAGAAAACTCCTTCTCTTTATCTCTGATAATCTCATT
This sequence comes from Gadopsis marmoratus, assembly GCA_036023855.1. Classification (NCBI taxonomy): domain Eukaryota; kingdom Metazoa; phylum Chordata; class Actinopteri; order Centrarchiformes; family Percichthyidae; genus Gadopsis; species Gadopsis marmoratus. The sequence goes on from JAVQJF010085771.1 coordinate 40,904, forward strand.
AGCATCAGCCAGATGGTTTAATAAGGGATATCGGCGCCGTTTAGCCTCCCAAACGGCCCGCTGGAGGAGAACAGTGGAGGAGGCTCCTCTCCTCTCTCCTCTTCACTCTGAATAGCTCTCCAGGGTTCACATTATTGCTTCCTCTGCCTGAGGCGAACCACTCCAACTCAGGAGTTTAGGGAGGATGAATGCATCCAGGAGAGAGACATGCTCAAAGTGAATCAAATAGGCAGAGATGTTGGATACTGCTGGGAATGTTTTAAACCAAATAATGGCAGATAACTGACTTCACCTTTAGTTCCCCCAAGGAGGGAAAAACATTTCAGATTAGGCTTTAAATCTGTCTGAGATATTTTGGTCTGTTCATGATGTGTGTTTAATTGTTGCCTAGGTAACATTGTACCAGTTCTAAGATGCGTCTGTACTTAGATTATGTGCATTTTTCATCATGAAAGCACAAAAGACTTGCATAGTAAAGCAGTTTAGTTCTGTCTTCCATTCTGCAATGCAGGGAGCTCCGTGGTCCTGTAACTCCAAGCTGTTAGGCCTGACAGGGCACCAGTTCAAATAAAGTCAGGCTATCATATCATTAAGGAGGAGAAAGTTCTATGTCCAGATTACATTAGAGGAGTCTTAGCCGTCTGGTTCCTCCGGTTCTGACACTTCTCTCTCCGTAATGAGCGGATGCTGCCGCAGCCGAGACATGAATGCTCAAGTGAAGTCCGGTGGACCAGACATCCGAAGCCGGGCCCAGCACTGGCAATCTAGGCAAATACATCGAGCAGAAAGAGGCTAGCCAGCAAGCCAAGCAGCCAGACAGTGGAGCAGCGTCTACAGCCCTCAGAGCCAGCAGTGAGGGAGACAAGCTCAATTAACTCTCCAACTTCAGCAGGGCTTTTCCTGCTGGCCAGTGGAGAGGAACAATAATGACTGGATTTAGAATAAAAAGATGTGCACATCTACAAAGAAAGGGGTGTGAGTGGGGGGAGAAGATGAGATAAGGGGCTCCCATTTAGATTGACGGTTGGAAATTGTGGAAGGTCAGCGCGGTCGTTGAAGCGTCACCCAGGCAACTGCTGTGGCAAAAGAAAAAGAAAAAAACACAGTCCAGCCAAGCCTGATCAGGGTGTGAGGCTCCGCTGCTCAGCTCTTTCTGTTTCACTCCTCTCTTGCTTTACTTTTTCTGTATTTCTTCTCGAGGCCTCACAAATGGGGGCCTCCAACATATGTCACAGGACGAACCTCTCGGTGAGGAAAAAATAATGGGATTTTTTTTCTTTTCCTCGCCCCATAGAATATCATTCAGTGAGAGGCGTATTGGACACGACTTCACTGTTCAAATCTGGGTTGTTTTTTTTTTCAGATCACACTTGGAACAAAAGTTGCATGTGCAACTTTGAGGTGGTTTCGTAGGATTGTGAGGATGCTGAGATAGAGTGCGTAATGACATTTGATTTCCATCTCTTTTGACGCCCAGCTGCACCAGGTAACGTGGGAATGCTAATGAAGTGGTTTATTATTGAGTTAACCAGGTTTCCAAACTCCAAAGGCACTGCTTAACAACAGCAAAATGGATTATTTCTCCATCAACAACATTTAGAGGATCATTAGGAGGAGCTCGGCACAAGTGGCCTTAGGTAAGAGCTTTTAACAAGCGCCTGCGTCTCTGGCTAATCTGCGCCATTGCTAGCATATGCGGGCCGCCACGTGCTAATTGCACTCAGCTGCAACTGAAACAATATCTAATTGTCGGCTGGATTAATTAGGCACATGTGCGGTTGTGCATTCCTAAATAAGGACCTGCATAAGTAACACCAGGTAGAGCACAGCAGATGGGAGTATTCAAGCCTCCTGCGTTAGCTCGTTGCAAATGAACACAAACATAAACTGCTGTCTTTTTGATTTCATATGTATGTCCCTTTGTATTTATTGTGAATTAAATCCTGCAGTTGCATAGCTCCTCTAACATCCAATATACCGTAGATGCAACCACAGAAATTAGTGCCTTTTGCAGTAGCACTTTTACTCTGTTTGACTTCCCTTTGCTTTTGGTATTTTCAGCAGCAGTGCGGTGGTGTTTACATACACTGATCGACAGTTTAAAGGAATTTGTAGAGTCAAATCCCTCCTCACATCATAACAGTAATTACATCCCTTAGCACTCGACACAACCTTCCAGCCTTTTTGCACTTCAAGCACTTTTTAAACTGTTTTACAATCAATTAGACCCCGCAGCCCCCTCTGCACCGCTGCACTCTGTGCCGATCAGTAGCTTCAAAGACATCCATAACATTCATGCATACGCTGTACTTCACAATTTCACATTGTTCATATCTATGTCTTTGCGTGCGCGCGTGCCACTGCTTGTGTGCGCGCGTCCACTTTTGCTCGTGCTCGTGCATTGAACTTTGCCAGGTGCACAGCACAGATCACACACATAGAGGCCTTATTATTAAACTTTGTGCAGACCTCACTCCAAACTTTGACACACCGAGTGCCGCCGACTTTGCATTAGGAATATTAATGCCCATATTAATTTTCTGTTGACCTTTTGCCATCCACGGGCTACGTACTGCAGTCCAAACAGACAGAAGCTGTTTTTAATTCCCCGGTGTAGGGGAGAGAAACACATACACTTTCACGCACACATTGATGAAAAAGATCTTGAGCTCTTGCACAACATATTCTGAAAACACAAACCGGAGGTACTCAATAGAGCCTCGCCTTAACTTTACCACTAACAGAAATCATTAAAACTGAAACTGGCTTTCTTTTCAGCCACAGGAAACTTACACTTCAATGAACTTCAACTACTGTCTTTTTGATTTTACACATATGCCCCTTTGTATTTATTGCTATTTAGATGTGAATTACATGCAGCAGTTATATACTGTAGCTCCTCTAGTATAACATCTAATACAACCATAGCATTAGTGTAGGCACATTGTACTGACTCAGAAATGATAAAGCAGCTACTGTTAAGAAAAACAAAAAATGTTGCCAGATATATGTTAAAGCGCACTTTACAAAGCAGGTGTTAGGAGCCTTGAGACTTTGAACAAAGCAAATTTCCCTGGTTGAAAAAGCAGCAACAGACACATCCCAGCTCATGGCCGCTCGGCACTTTTCCCCTCAGAACCACGTCGAAACACTCCCGGGCACAATTTCCAATTGTTTACAGCTAATTTGCAGCAGTTTTCCACACATGTAAACACACCATCCCATGAAGCTGCGGTACGTCACGGCAGGAAAGCCTGTTTTCTTTTTTTCTTCCTGTGAGGATGCAGTGAGTTATTTTACCTCCAGGACATGGAGGGTTTGGGGCCAACAAGCGATAGGCAATGTGACAGGGACAAAGGAAATGCATTAGTCAACTATGTTGTGTGTTTCTGGGAATCCACTGGTGTGGAGTTCACTCAGGAGAAATTACATTTCTGCTTTGATTTAATTAAAGCTAAATATTGGGCAATCGTCAGGCACTTGGCAGGGTATGCTTGACACTGTAATTATCTCCTGAGGTGCTTTTGTCTTAAAGGCTGCATTCATGCGTGAAACCAATTCCAACGTTGACTCGTCAAGGGCTGCACATTTTTTTTTTGTTTCTTACTGAAAAAAAGAAGAAGAAAAAAAAGACACTGTTTGCTTACTGTTCCTCTAAGCCGTCTATCGCCTGTCACACAGGCTGAGGCAGACCTCTGGTGACTTTCACAGTGGTGAGAGGAGGCGCTGTTAAAAACAAATACGTCAGCTGTCCTGCTGGCTTGTTGCAGGGGAAGAAAACGTGGTTCGCCTTCACTTACATTTCTCCATGCTTTTTGAAGAAAGCACATTTGTAATAGAAAGGTTGTCCTAATGCTGGGTGAAAAAATAACTACAGTCATGGATGAATGGGTCTTTACCTTCTGTAGCGCCCTCTGAATAAAACATCCTCTTGATGGTATAGAGGTCTGTGACAAGGTGTATGATTTTATAAAGGAATACAGTATGTACAGTATGCATTCAGAGTGATGCCTTCCCACCACTCTTTTTTTATTTACTGTATATATCAACCATCTCTCTCAATTCTTTCTGTTCACTACGCTCTCTCTTTCACTCTCGGTTTTCTCTTGAATTATTCACCAGTGTCATCATGTTGACCTGTTCCTTGTCAGTGCTGTAGCTGTGTGTGTGTGTGTGCGTGTGCGTGTGCGTGTGTGTGTGTGTGTGTGTACATCAGCGCTGCAGCTGTGTGGGTGCATCCGTGTGTGTCTTGTGTCAGGGCCAAGCAACGCTCCCCTCATCCAGTCCTCGGCTGTAATTTGTGTCACTGACTTGAGTTTGATGGGTGAGCAGCTCCGCACAACACTGTGTCACAGGGGTGGAGTGGCGGTGTGTGTGCGTGTGTAAATGTGTACGCACTTGCTGTGTGTGCGCATTTTCCGCGGCGCCTCTGCATGTCTTTGTCTGTCTCCATCCTGAGATGTGGCCATGTGAACCTGCTACGGTGTGTGTGCTTGCATCTGCGTGTTTCCTTGCCTGTGTGTGTGTGTGTGTGTGTGTGTGTGTGTGTGTGTGTGTGTGTGTGTGAGAGTGTGTGTGTACCTGTGAGCATGAACAGCGGTGCAGCTCTTTCCCTCCGTTGCCTGCATCGGCACAGTGTCACAGTGAGGAGCCCGGAGGAGACAGCCGAGGCCGCGGCGATGAGGCGCTCACAGCTGCCACTTGTCACATTAGTCAGCTCAAATTTGGAGGAAATCAATTCGGAACCTTAATTCGCTCGACGACTCCCACGCCCGGTGCAGCCGAAGAGCCCCGGCCACCGGTGGGCTCCCCCCCCCCCAGCCTCCCCTCAAGCCCCCCCCCCCCCAAAAGATGAGGAATCAACTCCCAGGGGACACAAGTCATCAATCTTAAATCAGCTCCTCCAAACTAATGGCAGTCCCAACCCGGCCAGTCCTGCTAAATTGAATTATTACTGGATTGACAAAAAACTGCTGAGAATATTTTTGAAGGAGAGAAGGGAAGGCTGAGTGTGTCTTAATGACAGGAAGTGGAGGGGAAGTGGTTGGACTGAGTCATGAAGGGGGGTAGAAGTTGTACTCATGCACACCGCATGCACACACAGCCAGTGCAAGCGTTCACACGCGTGTTCAAAATTGCATGCGCTTTAACACCAGTAGCCCACTTAAACACACTCACTTTCACCTTTCTCCCTCCTCTCACACACACGTACCCCGCTTACACGTGTGTTTCGCTGGCTACGTGCTGTATGCTAATGCTCATCATCAGTCAGGGCAGATTAATGACTCGCCTCTCAGCTCTGCAGGCTCGGCAGACACAGGTACTGCATAGACCACCTACTCATTCAGACACAATGCATGGAGACAGGATCCTGGATAGGGGGCTGCAGGGCTGCCTCTGCAGCTCAGTTGCCTTCAAGGCAGGTTGAGTGAGTCGAAGTGCAACCGGAACATCTTGGTTCTGTTCCACAAGTAAGAAAACCAACTCAAAAAAAGCCCAATTCAAAGTGATGATTTTGGAAGTAATGTGTTTTTTAGTGGCGCTTATCAAAGCCTACAAAGGCGGACAGGACAGGGGGGGCTAAAAGTCGTAGACGGTTTTTAGACATCGGAGATTACAGCTAACACGTTGGTAAGAGAGAGGCATTGCTTGGTGCTGTCAAACTGGCTAAACTTGTTTGAATGACAACAAATCATTTAACTTTGTCAAAGCCAAGTATTAAAGAGCCCATCCAGACAGGTATTAAAACATATATACAAATAGTCATTATTGTTCCACGACTGTCTGGTTTTTTTTTTTGCAAAAGTGATTAATAATTTACACATTAAAATCCTTAAAAAGGCATCCACTCCTTCTAGCTCATTACAAATTCCAGAATTATGAATATGCAAACGTGTGTTCATTTCTAAAGTTTCCCTGGTGGACACAAGATGTCTCCTACTTCACCGTGAAGTCCGTTCTCAGTGTACTTGCACTGGCAGCTTCAGGTTTCTACAGCACAGTTGAAAATTGGGCCAAGATTGGCTTCCAAAATTATTTGTGATGTCACAAATCATGCTTGTAGGCCCAACCCCTTAAAATCAGATTTTCAATGAGCACATAGAAACTGGTGTGAAACTCTGCACACACGTCTTTATATACAGTGAAGCACAAACATTCAACTCTAGGAACAAGTGGAGTAGAACTTTAACTTCTGATAGCAGCAGGTGCTGCGGTGGATACAGATTCATCTTAGAAGCAAATGAGCAAATATTTGCAGGCAGCACTTATTGTTAACGTTTGGGCTACTGAAGGCTTTTTTTGCGCCATAAAAACAATGAATGCCCTCAAGCATCTGTAAATATCCGCAGTAAATATGCACTGTCACGTGCGCTGCTGCTATCTTTACCCACAGTGACAGAATTACAGTACACGTCTGTCTTTCAGATGTATGTGGAAGACTTTAAAAGCGGTTGACGTAAATGCGTAACCTGCTACAGGCCCATCGACAAGGAAGCAGCGAGAGGCTCGCTCATAACTTGTCTTATGCGTGTATTGCCATTCAGTGCCGCTGTCAAGTGTGCGCGGCTGTAAACACGTTGACTGTGTCAGCCAGGCTGCTTGTTGAGACATATTTACCGTTCCTCGCTGTCACCAATTCCACCACGCGCTCAGAGTTACGGCTGCCTTGTGAGGCACATGAAAGTGATGGATGAAAGTTTTCCTCTCCCAGGGCGCGGGGCTGAATTAAATTGAAAGCTACTGTTTATTCCCCCTGTGTCTCGTCGCAGAATCAGGTTTGTTTGCAATTGATTTAAGCCGGGGGGGTCTTTTGTGGAGGAAAGGCTAAGGTTTCCCTCTTGATGGAAAAGATGATTGAATTTGTTTTGTGTTGCGTGCCTCTCCACTTGCTCTCTTTCTGCGCTTTGCCTGTGTCAGTAAATCAGATCATCTCTCTCCCCTGTCAACACACGCTCCTTGTTGAGCAGTCAAAGTTAATTTGCAAACGTGCTCTTTGATTTTTTTTTTCTCCTTTCCCTCTTTGTTTCTTCCTCTGCCTCTACTTGTTTCTCCTGGGGGTTTTTTTGTTGTTGTTTTTTTCTTTTTGCCCACTGCTTTTCAGAAATCCTCGAAGGCAGTTTGCCTTCCTGCCGAGAGTTCTTCTTCCTCATTTGGAACGACTTTCTTACCGTTCACTTGCTTCAGCTGGCAAAGCAAAGGTGCCCGGTTCACATGCTGCACAAGCTTTGATGAGATGATGAATCCTGTCTCAAGCAGGTGATGTCTCACACTGTCTCGGAGCCATCCCCAACCACACCTAGCCGTGATAGGGTTCGGTCCCTGGTTAAGGGGAGCTTGTCAACCAGATTTCCTTTGTAGAAGAGCCGACTGGAGTCTGAGGGCTTCCTGTGGGGAAACGCCTACAGAGTCATTATTCATCATCCAAAGCTTTGCCCGGGCCCGTCAGGCACTCTCCCTCGGCAGCAGTCCATCTTTGCAACCATTCATCATAGGCCTGAATGCAGCTGGGAGCAAGAAGGCAGCGAGACACTTAGGCCCTCTGCTAGCGAGGCCCTAATGAAGGCCCTCGCTCTTCTCTCGTGCAAACACCTCAGCGATATTAAGCTGGGTCAATTATGGTGTCGCTCTCAGCCAGCCATCAAGGTGCGGGCCCTACATTTGAGTCTGAGGTGTTTTAAGTCCAACTCACTGAGGAATAGGATATGCATTAGACATAACTTAAACACTGGCGCTTTAACTAAAGTCCTCCAGTGCTTTAAAAAGTCTGCGCTCAACTTTTCCACTGCGTTTAGCTGCCTCAATTACTACACCACGCAGCAGCATGCTAACTTTGATCTTACAATGCAGTGTAGTAGTTTGATTAGTTCAATTTAAGTGCACAGCATATGGACTCAGAAAGTAGCATATAAAACATGGAAACTAAGTTTTATTAAACATAATGAGCCAGCACATATATTCTAAGAATAGAGTCATTAAGGGGCACATTTACTGCTGTAAGGAAGCTGGCACACAGTGAAGAAGATGTGTTTTAAATGGTAGAAGTGCATATTTGCTGCACAATGTTATCTCAAATTGCTAGAGCCGCATCGAGGCCTTCTTTACAGTAATTACACAGTGCCAAGCGCAGCAGTTGTGGCATGTTATTTGCTCTGAAATGTATAGTCTTTAGCGTTCCCTGGCCTCGGCTCAGCTGTGCTACCACAGACTACTGTTACAGCTACCAGCGCAGCCGCAGGTGCGTGTAGAGTAACTTGTGTGATTATGCATCTCCTCCAGGCTAATCTGATGAAATGATCCAGTTTTGGGGAGGCATTTGTCCCATTCTGTTCAGTCTGGGGACTCTCAGCTGGTGGCGAGCGCTTTGTTAGTCGCCCTTTACGTTTGTGTGTAAATCTCAACGTTTGGTGGTCCACGGGAGACTTGTCAATACTCTGAGCCGTATAGGTTGTGGCAGCCTCACTTCAGGGAAAACATTTGCCTTGAAGTACTGTCTTTCCTCATCTTCAATGTCAGCCCTGGGGCTCCAAGACAACATATGTTCCCTGCATGTCCCCAAGACATGGCAGCCAGCGTGCACTCTGCGCTAGCTAGTCGCACAAACGCATCATCACACGGCTACTGTCTTCCTCACAGCATCACCTCCCTCTCTTCTCCCTCTGTCCCCCCCCCCCCCCGTCTCAACTCCAGCGCTGAAACAGATGGTCGCAAATTACAATGGCAGTTGTGCCTTAAAAGTACTCTGACAAACTCACAGCACCCACCCACCCCACCCCCCCACCCCACCCCCGTCACTGAAATGACAAAATCATTAATTGGCATTGCGTAAGGGCTGGCTGCTTTAGCAGTGTCTCGCACAGCATGAGTGCCTGTCTAAAACTCACAGATGTAAAAGATTAATCTTTTTGCCTTCAGGTAGGTGAGCTGGAAATCTGTGGGTGAAAAAGAAAAAAAAAAAAGCAGCACTCCTAGCTGTTTGGGTTTGGTTAGTGGGGAGAACAGAGAGGAGGGCACATCCGTGCTACTGTAGGAAGTATTTAATATTTTGTCCTTGAACACACGCCACGTGACACTGTTTTTGTAAAGCAGCACAAGGAAAGAGACTGGAATGTTAAACATTATTGATCATTTACATCTTCTTCAGTGAGAGAGATGAAGGAAGTTTTTAGCCTGTAAATTAATATTTTAGATGAAACCGGGTTCAAATATTGCATACTTGAATTGTGCACAGCATACTGATTGGTGTGTGTGTGTGTGTGCGTGTGTGTGTGGGGGTCATGCCATCTCACACAGAGATATGGTGTATTATATTACAACCAAGATTAAAGGTATAAATATTAACAACTGCTCATTGCTGTCTTACTGCTGTATTGAGATGAGTGTGTTTTGACACTTTGAGTTAAATTATTGCATAATGGCTACTGTGAGTAAAAAGATACAGTATGTGCCAACATGACATCTTAAATAAAATGTGAATAATTAGCAATAATTAATTTAAAATAAAGCTCTGACAGAAGACACTGAAGTAGTTGTATTCCACAGGGAATCTACTTGCACAGAGACAATCCAGACGTCCGTCTTCTGTGTCTTAACTCTCTGATCTGCCATTACCTGTCAAGGCACACCACCTCCACCACCCCAAATTAATAAAGCCGTGTGTTAGATATTAGCAAGGCAATAAAAGGATGAATATTTGATAACAGCGATTCAGACACTGTTATTACTAGACCATTGCATCAGCACTGTGAGCTCAGACCACAGCTAGGTGCCACTTCCTCATGTCAGCAAAAACAGACTCTGACAATATTGGATTTTTGTTTAAACGTGAATTACAGTCATATTTCTGCTTTGTGTAAAGAAGCAAAGGATGCATGTCGGATCACGTGCATCGGGCGCAGACAATGGAAACTGTTTTCCTGCGGTTACAGCAGAATTTTCTCCCTCATACATGCTCTTTTAGCCATCTGTCAGTCCATCTCCAAATTCCTCATCCCTCCTTTCTCTCACTATCTTTCATTTTTCTTTTCCTCTGTTTCTTTTTGTGTTTTTACTTCCATTAATCTTTTTCGCGGGCCTTCTATAATCCATCTCCCCAGCCGAGAGGTATTCCCCGAGGGTAAATTACTCTGGAGGCCTGCCTGGCCCCGCACTGCATCAGATTGACCCTCAGCTTGTTTGCCATTTTGTATACTGCACTGTTTATTTAACAAGGAGCAGAGTGAGTGTGATTTCCAGGGACGGGTCCCTGTGATAGTAGCTTTGACACCCTGCCTGAGTAATGACCCTCATTATGGAGCCTCTGACAGCTCCCTGAAAGACCTGATTTATGAATATGCTGGGACCGTAGCCCCACAAGCCTCCACGCACCAGCCTCTGAGCATGGTCTCCCCTCCCTTTGTCAGCACCCACAGACTATACATACATGTGCGTGGGCGTTCGCACACATATAGTGCCTACACATGCGCCAGAAAGTAAATGGCATATGTGTATGAAATATTTGGTTTAGGAATTGCCAGAACTGGAAGCCTTACCATCACTCCTTTTGCCTAACTTCCTATTCTCCTTCATGAAAACAGCATGTGCAAGCTCTCCCAGGTGGTGTGTGGAGAATTGGATTTAAGATTTTATAGCAAAAATAAATTCCTCAAAAGTTGATTTCATTCCTAGATTCAACTTTTTGGTATGTGGACTCAGCAACATCCCACAGAGAGAGGCCTGTGCCGCAACTTCCAACTTTGGTTTTATTTAATTTTATCCCATCTTATTGGTCAGTACTTCATGAAAATTTCACACATCTCATCCCTCAAGGATTAACCCTATACATATTAACCCTTCTTAAATATCACACATATCAAAGGGCAGCATAAATAAATTATGAGGTATATATCTCAACTTTTTTTTTGTACCCTAGCAGAGTCAATTAAGCAGGCAGTGTAGGAGAAGAGGGTTTTTTGGAGGGTGTAGGCTTGGCAAGGCCTTTCAGAAGACCAGGCCTACTGGAGTGGAATCGGAGGGAGTGAGGAAGAGGGGAGGGTGGGGAGAGAGAGAGAGACAGAAGGTTACACAAACACATTGGCAGACAACAGAAGAGATAGGAAAGGAGTAAAGAGGAGAGATGAGAGAGAGGAAGAGGTGGGATATCCACTGGATATGCATAAACAGGAGATGAGCAGGCAGGCGGGCACGCAGGCGAACAGCAGCGGCAGATAAAGCTATACAGGCTTGTCAGAATCCAGCGGCTAGGCCAGTGATTTATGAGGATCCCCAGTCAAGACTTCGCTCCAAATCCTCCATCCAGCAGCCTTTTGTTCACAGCAGAGACACCACCTCCTACGCGCACACACGCCTCGGTTTGACCAGATCGTCTCATGCACTTGCATGCACAAAGCATGAGAGCCGGACCGATACTGGAGTTTTGAGACAGATATCGATATTTGAGAGTTAAAAAAACAAATGTGATAGAACTTAAATTGAACTTAAATTTGGTTATTATTAGAATGTGAGCAAGATATGTATGTACCGATTAGGACGTTTTACAGTTAATGAAAAGTTTCGTTTTTGCTTATAAATGTATTGAAATGGCTTCTTTGTCCAAGCAAAACTCAAAACATTCAGTTTTCAGTGATATACATCCTTACATTTGAGAAGCTGGAACCAGACAGTAATAAATGGGCTAAACAAATAATTGATTATCAAAACTGTTGCCAATTCATTTTCTGTTGATCGAATAATCGTTTCTTGTGTCAGAACTACGTGTGTTCTCCCCCACTTTGAAGCATTTGTGGTGGAAGCTGCACACGAATAGACTTCTGGACACAAATAGTTTATTTGGAGCTCACTTAAAGAAATGGTTCATTAGAACTAACAATAACTTGCACCTTGGTGTCCTGCCCTCATGCATCTTTTATTGGGACTGTATGTGCGTTTTATGTCTCTGCTGTTTCAATTAGTGTCTAATAATGCAGCACAATGTTGTCTTATGTAGTCCATATGTGTATTAACATTAATATTCCCAATTTCATTGACTTTTATTTTGTGCCCGTGTGTTGCATGTCTTATATAGTATCTGACTACGTAGCATAACGGTGTCCTGTATCATGTTTTTTACGGACATTATTTTTCCCTCCTCTATGTGTTATTGCTCTGCATTCTCATAAACGATCTCAATAACTTTGCTATTTTTATCTTATCTTCTGTTTTTAGGCTCAATTTGTCACATCTGTTGAAACATCAGCTGAAAAATATCCTCTTGGCTAACTCTGCCGCATTTACAGAAATGTTTATTAATGTGAACTGTCCTTGTTTAATAAACCAAGTAATGCATTTAGCAGTAGACTTCAGCCCTATACACAGGCCTTCAAAACAATAAAACATAATGAGAAGACATAAATGTATATGTACTGCACATGCACCTTCTCATCACCAGTTTATTTTTGCTTCATTAAATACACCATCCAGATGTTAATCATAGCGCCGCCCCATGGCACAACTGCTCCACTGCTTCATTTATTCATGCTTTTTCCCACTGGGCTCATAAATATGTAAGATAAATGATGGCCTAAAGAAGAGGTCCATCAGTGTTTGTATCATTACGTGACGTCACTGTCCGGGAGTTTAGGTCTGAGGTCATGAAGTCATTGAGGAATTGGCTGTAATTTGTGGCGGTGGTGCTGATCATAGATTTGATTTGTGTTTCTGAGACTTTGCACATTGAAGAAGGTAGATAGATATCTGATTGGCCACACACACACACATACACACATATACTTTTCTCTCGCTTTATGCGCAGCATTAAAAAGCCCTGGATAAAAGGTAAGGAATATGCTTTATTAACTTTAAATATGCATGAAGTTTCAGAGGGAAAGTGCAGCACAGCATCAGGAATGTCCAAAAGCTTGTCTACTTATTTCTCTCTCTTTTCCTCAAACTGTAAATAATTAAAAACTGAGAGAAGAGGAGGGGGGGGGGGTAGAAGAAGTCAAAAGATTCTTGCACTCTTTGCATAAACACATTCTTATTATTAGTGACCCCAGATGCCCTGAGACGTCAAATTGCAAAGTTACAATGCTCAACTCTCTCCAGAACGTGTGTGTGTGTCTCTCTCTTCTTTCTCTGCTGAACACACTAGTGTACACACACACACACACACACACACACACACACACACACAGAGCCACAGCTGCATATGGAAAAAGCTCCTCTGTTTTTTTTATCCAGTCCTGGCCTTCGCACCAGAACTTCTGGGGACTCATCCATTTGACAGTAGAGTTGAAAAGGGCGAGTCACTCTTATTGTCTCTCTCTCTCTCTCTCTCTCTCTCTCTCGCTCTGAATATCCGCAGAAGCTGACCTCATATCAGTCAAGCTTTCCTTCACCTCGCACATTGTGAATCAGAATTTGTTGAGTGCTGGTGGACTTGAATGGGTGGCAAATTGCTCTAGAGCTTCTGGTCAAGGTCATACTTTTTTGTGGACTTCTCGAGCACATTCAGCTCGGCATAACATCCTGTCTTCATCCAGTAAAAAGTGGATATCGACACTGTGACACCCTCTTTTATCAGTCAATTGATTTCCTTTTGACTCCAGATATTCAACCAGCGAGCGGGAGAGCTTAGCTCTGTGGCTCCAGGCTCGTGAGAACAGGCTTAGCCTTATTAGCAAATGGGGATTCTGCAAACATGACAACCACACATTCACCACAGCTCCCATGGTAATGTAAATAGATAAATACATAAACAGGCTGTGAAAGGCTGATCGCGTTAGTCCCTCCTGATTTAGGGGAATCCTGCAGATGAAAATGAAATCGGTTCGGCTGCCGAGTGCAGCAACAAAAGTCCGTGTCAAATAATATTTTCCCACTGCAAATGAGCTACACAAAATTGTTTTTTATATCACTGCATGTTATTTGGCCCCTTAATCTTCTGCTATGGCAGCGGTTGTTCGTCATGATTATTTCAGCCAGCTGAACGATATTTAAATGAATAAATAGCCAGTATTTACCCAGCATCATTGCCTTGTCATGTTGGCTACGTCGCCTAATGGCCTTCTAGACTCCCGCTCTATTTATGGGTGTCATTTCATTCTGTTATTTATCCCCCCTCCCCCCCAGCCCCAACATCCTCCACTCTTTTATTCTCAACTCCATCGTGCCTACTGCCCCTGTTCACTTTTCCCTGATGCATCGTCTCCCTGTGAATTTTAATTTCAGCAACTATTGCTATTAGAAGGGGGTGTAATCCCGTCACTGCCTGTCCTTCATGCCTCTCACACAATGATGTATTAACGGCAGGGCACACTAATGAGTGGAAAGCACCAAGTTGCTAAGTCTGTTTTTAGCTGCCATTTCTAGTAATTTGCTATTTGCTAGGCTCTGTTTTTTCTTCTTCTCTTTCCTGGTCTTTGTCTTTTTTTTTCTCCGCAGATGCATCACATCGACAATTTATTTTCACTATCTGGTTTAGCTTTCGCACCTCCGTATGTGTGAGAATGTGTTGCGATTTGTGTCAAATTATTTCTATGTTTAGACAAGAGTCTCACTGTGACTTATACATGCTCATCTCCCAGGGGATGTCTCAAAGTTAACAAAACTCTCACCCACATCTGTCCGATGCACCGCTTGATTCACCGCCTTGTGAACATGCTGGATTTAATATTGTGTTTGTTTATGCTGTAAAAGGCTTTGAATTGGAAGCTGATAGAAGTCGAAACTGTTTTTAAGGAGCTTTGCCTGTTTGCCTATGAGAAGAAAACAAATAGTATACAATCCCGTCAATTCCCCAGCACTTGGAGTGGATTGTGGATTGAGTGGATTGTGTCATACTGGAGCAAGCTAATCTGTGGATGATATCACACTCCATGTAGGCGGGCAACCTATCCCCATTTACATCTCCATTTCCTTCCAGCCATGCAAGCCCCCTACAATGATGAAGAAAGGGGGGGGGGGGGAATGCATGCTTCAAAACCCACAAACCTAGGATGGGCTAAATTACCAGAGTGCAACAGGGGAGAAGCTTCATCGTTTGTGTTTCATGCCGCGGCTGCAAGAGAGCGTGCTGCCATTCCTTGCCGCTCGGCTGGGCAGATTATGCTCAGGTATCAGCCGCAGCCAAGAAAGCGGATTACTTGTGTCCAAATAGAGTTGTCAGTTTGGAAACTCAAGATGCAATCATTTCCATGGGAAGGTTAATTATAGGGGATCAAGCCCACGTTACTGTCAGACGCTGGCGCAGGATGAGACTCACTCACTAATGAAGGATTTTAAATATGCGAGGTGAACAAGGTACTCCCTCTTGACTCTCGTGCACTCTCTGTCTGTGTCTCACCATGTCCTCCTCCGGTTTGTTGTTTTGCGTAGTTTTAAAACAGTCTACTCTATGTGACGTATTTTGACCCGCCGGTGTAGAGAGAGACTATGCTTTGCCTACCTGTAAGTGCTGTGGCAAGAGATCAAGAGAGCATCCACAGAGTCTCAGCTTGGATTAAAGGAATAAAAAAGCCCCAAAACCAGATAAAGCACCAGGTCAAACGCTGTTCACCTTTCACATGACAACAGTAAAAGCTGCCCTTTTTGTGGAACTAGATCACACTGACCCATCTGTGTGTTGGTGCAGGAGTATCTCCTATACACTTCAATCTGTACACAGATGTTGGGCAGAGTTCGATGCCCCTAGTGATCCAAGGAAAGTGTCCACAACTACAACAATAACAGCAACATAGCAGCTTAAATATGACTTTGTTGGATTACTATTAAAATGATCAGCAGACCCTGGATTTACCTGGTTATTCACTGTATTTTCATTGAAAACATGAAAATAAAAAGTCAGAAAAATCATACAGTTTGGTTGAGAAAAGGAGTTCTAGATGAAATTAAGACAAACTTTGCTGAAGACGTGCAGTGAATTTTTCTTCCTTCCTGCTTTCCTACCACATGTTCCATCAGACAGATGATGATCATCTGTCATTACAAATTATGGGATGTCTGCCAGCCATGTTCCCCGCCTTTGTATCCGTGTCTGACCTTTGTACCCTTTGGCCTCCACCTTGACCCTGAGCCACCACCTTCATAAAAATGCAGCATGAAACGCCACGATCAAGCTACTTCAACACAGACTCCTCTTTCGCAAAACACCTTAGAATGCACACACACACACACACACACACACATGCGGTCACACAAAATGTCTGAGTCTGTTTTATTATGACGAGCTTGTGCATTGTACATCTCACCAATACCCAATCACTCATTTTCCCGCTAAATACCTCTCTCTCCCAATGGCTTCACCCGGTGCTCGGTCGAAAAGGTCACACAATTAAATGGCTAAGGCCTTCTGTTCATGTCATAGAATGGTGATGTATCACTCCAGGCTGGCTGTACGTGTACCTGACACACTGTGAGCATGAATATGATTTCAGAGATCATTAAAAATTTAACAGCGTGACCTAATTACCCGAGCTCCCTATTCAGATTCCAAGCAGTAAGTGAGATGGAGAGAGAGAGAGAGAGAGAGAGAGAGAAAGGAGGAGGAGGAGGATCTGTGTATGGCAGGCTAAGCCTCATCTGGAATCAATTATAATTACTTTATGTTGCTACTTTGTCAATCAATATGGAACGAGCTGTAATGGATCGCTCAGGTGTCACATACTGTACTTAGAGCGATGAAGTTCTGTTGTTTGTGTGTTTGCATATGTGATGGAGGTCTTGCTATAATTAGAGGGTTAGTCCAGTGTTGTACGTTTAAGTGGATAAGGCTTGTGAGCACTATCATTTATCTCGAAGTGGGCTGATTTATATTGTAGCGTGACTCCGTTTTGCCCCATGAAGGCTTTGGGAAAGACACAGAGAACGGTGCGTGCATATATAATGGACGCTGATCTATCTGGAGGTAAAGACAACATAGACTCACTCTGTTGTTTTCATTCAAATCAACTTCCTCTCAGGGTGCATGACTCCACCCCCCCCCTTCCTTTTTACCATATTGATCGCTCAGTACTGAGTCACAAACAAGGCAGATTACCATTATCTGCTGTTACAAAGCGTTTCAGCAATCTTTGACTGAAGTCGTAAAAACCTGGGGCTTTTCATGTCTCTCTGCATCGATTTAACGCTTGTGAGAATGAATTGCAGATCAATTGGCTTACCTCCGGGCGGACTTAATGAGCGAGCACAACACCGGGCGCCTGTTGTTGTCTGCCTCTTGCTGCATAGTTTTCAATAGCAGGAGACCGGTGAAGCGGAAGAGCAGGGGGCACACAGTGCAATGATTTCCAGCTTCCTGCCCCCCCGACACTTCTTGCTCAGGCAGCGATCGTCCTGTAACCAAAGATGATTTCAGGGCATTTCCCTTTCCCGCATTTGCATGACGACAAACAGAGCGTTACCGCAATATTTTGTCCGGCAATGTGTGTTTGTGTCTATTGACCTTCTGAGTAATCTTGTACTCAATGAGCATACCTCATTGCTCGGTTTGGGAAGCCGTCTTAAAAACCTTTTTTGGCATTTGAACGGGACAGCTCTTACATGGCACCTTATCTATGAAATATCATTGCAGTAATTACACTACAGGGATATCATGTCATGGTGGAGCCTCGTGATGCCTACCAACAATCCATTACCCTTTTGTTTATCCTATTACATCATTCCCGTGTCTCTGCCAAGCTGTTGTCACTGCCACATTGACTTGAATTTCAACTCTAATCTCACTCTGTCCCTGGCCTGAGCTTCAGTGATTTGACTGCTGTTTTGGGATCACTTTTCCCCGGCTTTTCACCCGGGCGATATACTATAAACATTTACCCTCTGCCCACCTGGGATCAATAAAGGCTGTTGCCATGTGGTAATCAGATGGCACAGCGAATCTTCTAATCACCGTCTAATACCCGGCGAGGAGGCTTGGAGTGTGCAGCTGATGGTTCCCGCCAGCTCCCCGACTCCCCTCCTCGTCTCGCTGGCTGCCTGTCACCAGAGTCTCTGTTTACATCCATGGGACCTGAGTGCAGGACGCGGCCTCCGCCTGGCCTCCCCCCAGCTGCCTCGCTGGCCCCGAGTAGTTCCGCAGGTTCACCCAGGAGTCACAGAAGGGGCGACGGGGCTTTGGATTTTCTAGGTTACTGTTTAGTTTGGCGGGAACGGGAGGGTAGCGCCTCAGTGTGGCTGGTGAGAAAAAAAATGGATGAGTAGAGTATGAGACTAGACAAAGAAAAGAGGGGAAGAGGTTAAAAAGGCAGTCAAAAAGACAGGACAGCTTATTATTATTATTAGCCGTTGGGTTTAACAGTAACACGTTTGACAGTAAGTAGCGTGATGGTCAGATATGGGTTACCAGCTATTTTCTTAATGCTGAAAAGGGGGAAGAGGAGGCCTCTAATAACTGCATATACAATTCCGTAATAGAGAATAATGTAAAGAGGTGGCATTCAAGTGTTCATAGATTTGAGTGTTTTCCGGACTTTGTTGGCATCCTAGAAGTAAAGGAGTCACATATGCCAGTAGAGTTTCTACTTCTGTAATTTTTCCTTTTCTTCTCTTTTCTCCTTTCATCTCCTTCTCCACTCTCTCTCGCCTCGACCACCACCATAAGGTATTCACCGAGGCTGAAGCCGCCATACTGTGTCTTAGATGGAGCTCGCAGGAGTTCAAGAAGTTGTTTTGTGACCGTTGTCTTCCGGTGGGCCTGGACCTTGAGTTGACTTCAGTTGAGAGGCGTAATGTAAAAAGGGCCTCGCCACAGGAGCACACTGTGAGCAGCGTCATGTCGAGCAGGAATATTCAGAGCTCCTGTAATTGCCCAACAATGTTTTAGACTGCGTGGTGAACATGTTTCCCTATTGTTCATCCAGATTTTATTATACCACAGGGTAAAAAAAAAAAAGTCTTGGTTATTGTATGAACCCGCGACCATTGAAAGGCACACTCTTCTGAATATGCAGGAAGCACGTCAACAACTCTCCCAAACCCTACCATTAGTCTCGCCTTCTCCTGCTCTTATCCTGCTATTTTTTCCCTTTAGAAGAAAATGGAATGGGGCACTGGAAGGATTGCAATTCATTGGAGTCTCATTGTATGCAGTAATATACACTATTAAGTGGCAGCATATAGAAACAAACCTTTGATTAAATGAATTTGAATCACAAAGAAACAGCAAGACCCCTCCTCAAGCTTTCAGTTAATAAGGATTGCTTTTTGACTCTGTACCTGCGCACGCTGACTTTTGACACCCGTGGTTTTCAAGAGGGGTATTTCTGAGGACTCTCATATGGCAACAACCCCAGATTAAATCAAGTCGGCTATAATAAAGTATAATGTTATATTCATTTTGTCGTCATTACTGATTCCAGTGTACTAAAAGGCTTGTGGATTATAATGAATTCCAAATAAGTTCAATGCGCTAATGGGAAAAGATGGAGAGTAGTGCGGATTACTAATATTAGTTAGGGCTCCATGTTTCATTAGACTGTATTTGGAAAGAGAACATTCAAATAGGATTTTTTCTACTGTATGTCAAGTTGTTCTTTGATTGTCAGACAGTCCTCTCCTAATGATTCACGTCACGTCAACGAGATCTCGAAATAGTGTTTAGTGGTAGACTTTGTTCCACATGTGTTTATTTATATTACCCTAGCCCACAGACTGCAGCTTGTAAGGATAGAGAATATTAGTATACATTGCTTGGAAAGTAAAACGAGAGCCGATTAAAATAAAGACAAAATAAGATAAATAACAATGGCAAAGACTGCTTAAGAGTCAATCTATACATAGAATTCAAGAGCTGTATTTATCCGACAAAGGCGTGCAAATCTATGTAAGTATCTCTACTGTTTGCATAATAGATTAGAAATTAGCATTTTTGTTCATTTTCCATGTATGCACAGTGCCTGGAAGAATAACACTCCATGCATATCAGATCAGCCTGCCTACAATTTTGCGCAGTATATTATTTGACAATCTAAAATGTGTAATTTGCATGAAATTGCTTAATTAAAACACAGTCACTGGGGGTATTAATTTCTTTGTCTGACAGTGGAGTGTAGTGAGGGGAGAGATGTAAAACGCTGTCAGATAGTGCTGTCACAGAGGCAGAAAGGAAATTCTGCCAAATTTCGCCACCCCCCCCCCCCCCCCACCCCACCCTAACGGCACAGAGCGATGGAGGGGATAACGCCTGCCCAGCTAATTTGGGTTATGGTGGTAAATGGAGGCCACTGCACTAGAAAGATACCAAAGGGAGGGAGGGAGATGAGGAGGAGGTGAATCACTGGAAGAGAGAGGGAGAGACTAGCATAGCTGCCTTTGTGCCATGGTATCATTGTTGTCCTCAGGGTGGAACTGTGCCAGGCAATTGACAATGGTACAATGATGTCAGATACTATGGCGTATCAGTATTTGGCCGGTGGGTGAGCACGCCACGTCACAAGCATCCTGTTAGTTTGCTTGTGCCTTCATAAAACCACAACTCCGTAATTTGAAACAGAATTATCACATGCGGAAGGCCGAAGGCATCGATCCTGAAGCCATGCCTCTCACGCCGTGCGTTCACTGTTTTAATCTGCAAGAAGTTAAAACGGTCCATCTTTCCTCGTGAGTCATCCTTCTTCTGCCACAGAAATGTAACACCTCCTGTTATGGTTTTGTCTCAGCGATGCAATCAATTGTAGCAACCACAATGTGAGCAGTGGATTGAAAACAGCCACTCATTAATTGTTGCCCACCCCTCGGTGCTGCTCTGCGCTGTGCCGTTATGAATGTGGGAACTGCGAGCGGAAAAGGGCAGAGAGGTAGGCGAAGGATGAACCAAAAGAGATTCAGAAAAAATACACAGGGAGGAGGAACTCTTTGGAGCATGAAAAAGAGTGAGATTAAAGCTCCTTTCCCATTTCCAGTTGGCCCTGTGTCTGTGTGTGTGCAGCCTGCACATCTGTACCCTTTTGTCTTAAATATCAAAGGCAGCAAAGGCACGTTAACATTTCAGTAATTCCAAAGATACATGAGGAGGACATGGGAGGGTGAATGGTGCAACGAGGAAGTTATCAAACAGAGAGAGAGAGTGTTTCTTCCTCTCTCCCGTCGATGCTCAGTTCTGAGAAAGCTATTTGCCAGTCCTTGTGCTGCAGCATTGAGGGTGAAGCTGTTCAACAGCCAGATTAAAAGCTTTTAACACGGAGAACTAGATGCGGAAAGATAAAAAAATAAAAATAAAGGGAGGGAGAGAAAACTTTAAGAGAGGAGTGCAGGTGGTGGAAATGAAAATAAGGGGGAGTAACGAGTGTGACAAGCAAGAGAGCAAAAGAAACAAAGCTACCAAGAGTGGGAAATGCATATATTGGGTAAGCAGAATTGAGGCAGACAGGCAGGCAGGCAGGCTGGTTCAGTAAGGGGTCCTTGTCACTAGTGTCAGCAGTGTGAGGCTGAGACACAGACAGCAGCACTGAGGGCAGGCTAACGCTGACAGGACCTCCACTGCAGCCTTGACGGCCAGCTTCACTGGGACCTTAATTGGTCCTTTGATGTTGCTGGAAAAGGTGGTGAAGGCGATGGAAATGGAATCTGTCCCTCTTTGCTGGCATGCCATTATATCACTATGCACTCTGTGTTTATTTATGAATCACAACCTTTTTTTTTGCACCCCCCCCTCTCTGTGGCTCGTCGAGGGCGCCCTATTTTGCCGTTGCTCTCTAGCGTTTTCGTCGCTCATTCGGTTGGTGGGGGGGGGGGGGGGGGGGGGGGGG
>JAVQJF010085777.1:0-15436 GCA_036023855.1 Gadopsis marmoratus
GTCGTCCATTAACCCCAGGGTTGGTGGTTTGATCCCAGCCCCTGCTGTCCACATGTCGAAGTGTCCCTGGGCAAGACACTGAACCCCAAGTTGCCCCCGGTGGAGGCCAGCATGGCAACTGCGTCCCCATTGGTGTGTGAATGGGTGAATTAGACTACTGTTACAGCGCTTTGGGAACCGGCTCGGTTGAAAAGCGCTATATAAGAAAGAGTCCATTTACCAAACTGAGAAACACATTTAGTGCAGTTAAGGTTCTGCATCGCTTTTATTCTGCTGCTCCACATCAAATCCTCTGTGCTGAAGGGAAGTGAAACTCCAGCAGTGTTGCTGCCCTGTTCTGTCTTTATAGTCCAATGAGGCGGCTAATTGTTCATGAACTTTGAGAAAAGGAGGACGTTGGTCTGCAGCAGGAAGTAAAAGGACAATAAACGTTTACATGTCCAACAAAGGGACTCCAGGCCCCGCCCTCCTGTCAGACTGATGACTCAAATGAATGAGGAGTTCCTAATTTCTTCACTGTTATAAAGAGATGGGATTGTGGAAGATTCAAGTTTAATCTGTGACTTTCTGTTCATTCGTTGTCTCCCCGTAAAATGTCTTCGGATCATTTTTGCGGCTGCAAATGAAAAGTTGTTGCTGCCTGAACTTGATCATATTTTAAATACTGTTTCGATATGTGGAATCTAAAACAAAGAGCGACGAACGTTTTACAGCTTTGCGGTGAGCGACAGTTAATGTTTGATCACCCTGAGAGGCCAAAGTCTTCCTGGCTTCTTTCGAGCGAAGCAGTCCGACAGAAGTCAAAGTTAAATACAACATCCCTGCAGGTAATAAATCATTCAAACACGAGTAGAAAAAACATCACATGCTTTTGCAGTTGAAGGAGAAATGCACCCAAAAAGTGTGTATTTGAATACTTTCAGAAAACCAGGAAGTCTGATTGTCGGTTGTATAATAGTTCGGTTTGCGTTGCTTCAGCAGCACGACTCTCTGCTGGAACAGAGTTTTAATATTTTTCCATCAATTATTTACTTATTTATGTAATTTTACGTGCAACATGAAATGTGTCAACAAATGTGTTTTATTTTTTGACAGGGATCATTTAATGTCTTCTATCAGTCTTGTTCTTGTGCTGTTTGATCCAGTAACATTCTGTCCCATCTTTACTATACGAAATGTAAAACCCTTTTCTATGAATTCTAATGAGATATAATAATAATATAAATAGAATAATAATAGTAGTGCAGCGACGCTAACTTCATGGGTGCTGGTGGTACGGAAGCTGAGAGCGGTCACATTACTGATCATGGCATCAGACATCAATCCAGCCTGCACTGTTAATGTACAGAGAGTTTCTTTTGGGGATGGCAGTTTTCTGGCTTGTGCACAAGACAAAAAGAAGGCGCTTGTTAAAAAGGAACGAAACAGAAAGCTGTGAGGAATCAGCAGCTCTACGGCGTCTGTCTTCAGGGCTCATCAGGTGAGTTATGAGTTGAACCTGTAAATTACAGCTGACGCCCCGAAGGAGCAGACGACAGGTCGGACCGGCTCTGCAGCCCAGAATCCAGCCTCTGTATCCAGACACACCAGCGTTCTCTGCAGATCTGAGACGGACCATCTCAGCGACACTCACGTGGCTTCTGGGTTTCACACATCGGACAGCTTCTCGTGTGTTTGGACCAAAAGTTCAGAGGGTGAAATGAACCCTGACAGGATCCTTGGACTCCGGATCATGTGGATCTTCAACTGAAAGATTAACTGGGATATTATTTCATCATCTTCACAGAGGAGGTCAGGTAGTTGTTCACTTCACGGAGGAGCTGAAGGACAGAATCCTGAAATGTGCACTGAATGAAACACAGAAGGTGTGTGCAGGGTTTCTCTGAGGGCGTTCAGGACCGTACTCTGGATCAGATTACATGCTGGTGGGATTTGGACATGGTGGAC
The DNA here is from genome assembly GCA_036023855.1 of Gadopsis marmoratus. Classification (NCBI taxonomy): domain Eukaryota; kingdom Metazoa; phylum Chordata; class Actinopteri; order Centrarchiformes; family Percichthyidae; genus Gadopsis; species Gadopsis marmoratus. Next base: position 1,948 of record JAVQJF010085777.1, read on the forward strand.
CTGACGTGAATTCTTCCTCCTCTTCATCTCCTCTCTGGAGATGAACTCTCTGGTCATGAGACTGAGATGCACTGTGAGTCTGCTGGAGATGATGGTGATGATGGTCCTGCTGGACTTCCCAAACTGTGAGTTCACTTTCACTCTTTCAGTCGGTTTCATTTTCTACTCTGTTTGAGGACTTGTTGTATTTTTGTAGCTCTTTATTGCTGCGTTCCACCCCACCTCTCTGGAATGATCCGGACTGCCCTCTGACGGTTTCGGCTGCCGTGTGCAGGACCTCCGCTCTCGCTGTGAGCTGATGTCTGAGATAAGATTTCAAACACGAGCTCACTGTGTCAACAGGTGTGTGGATGCAGCTGACTCCCAGCACAGTTTACATGGATTCTGTTAACATGAGACACGTACTGAGGTGGCGCCCACTGCAGGATCCCTGCAACACTACAGTCCTGTACTCTGTTCAGCTCCAGGGGTAAGTCATCACACACGTGCAAAACAAATATGTTTACTAGAAATGGACAGTATTTCACATCGCTGCTGATCTGTTTCTAGATTTATTTCCCTCCTCTCAGGCAGCCATCACAGTCCCACACATGCACACAGTCCTGCTGCCCCAAATACTCACCAGAGCACCAAATGTGGATTCATCCGCCACTGAAAATAGTCCCCAACAAAAAATCCCCACAATTTCCTCCTGTTTGTTTGATGAAAACAACAGTGAGCAGCTGTTTTAAACATGAAACTATATAGAGGTCAGCTGTCATGGAGCTCAGTAGATTCATGACAGCACACCTGACACCCGCTGCAGGGCCTAATGATCATTTAACATTTGTATATCTGATTGTGTATTAATAACAACTGATGATCTATATAGATACTCAAATATTATACAGCGATCAGCCGTGACTCAGCCGTGACCACTGACCAGTGAAGGACACTGATTATCTGGTTACCATGGCGCCTGTCAGTGGGGGGGATATATGAGGCAGCAAGTGAACATTCTGTCTCCAAGTTGACGTGTTGAAGCAGGAAAAATGGGCAGCGGAAGGATGTGAGCGACTTTGACAAGGAACCAAACTGATGCTGGACGACTGGGTCAGAGCATCTCCAACACTGCAGCTCTGGTGGGGTGTTCTGGTCTGCAGGGGGCAGCACCTACCAGAAGTGGTCCAAGGAAGGAGAACCAGCTGAACCAGAGACAGGGTCATGGGGGGCCAAGGCTCATTGATGGTCGTGGGGAGTGAAGGCTGGACCGTGTGGTCCGATCCAACAGAAGAGCTTCTGTAGCTCAAACTGCTGAAACAGTGAATGCTGGTTCTGACAGGAAGGAGTCAGGACACACAGAGCACAGAGTTGTTTTGGAATAAAAAGGGAAGATCACAGATGATAAATTACAAATAAAACGGCGCATACAGGGAGGTCGGTGAGTCGGAAGAATTACTGTTTGGGTGTCTAGTTTTCTGGTTCGTAATCAGCAGGGAGTGGGGGTGGAGGAAGTGAATAACGCTCCCTGTCGAGGAGGGTGTGGGTGTTACTGTGATTATACCTGATTCATCATCATCTTGTTGAAACTGTCAGAACAACCGTCAATCTTACAGATGATTCAGTTTGTGGAAGGTAAATGATGTCAGATGACTTGTCAGTTTTCTTTCCATCGTTATGATGATTTTTCCTCCATTTCCTTTCTTTCCCTCATCAGATGCAATTCTTAATCAATCCATGACATAACACAGCAAATATTTGTTCATACGTAATGTAATAATACAAATAATTATCACCCAAACCTGCAGCCCCCCTCAGCTCTACGGACTGTTTTAGCATCTTTCAGCTCATTGTTTTGGTTTAACGTTCTTCAATAACAGCATTTAGCAGCTGAGTTGGTGGAGACCAAAAACAGAGCTAAAAACCGAGGGAATACTGGACCACATTCATCATGTCGACACAAACACGACTTCAAATGAATGATGATGTTGCTCCGTAACTACTGGATGTGTAAATAAGCAACTGTTGGCTAACATTTAAACGCCTATGTTAATGTTGTGTTTGCAGCTTGTTTTGCTGCCCCCAGGTGGCCAACAAAAATCAAGTAATGCTGCTTAAAGTCAATGCAGTCCCTAAATCATTTCTATTCATGATGATTTTCAAAGTCTTTTTCATAGCATAGCAACTGAGTAATGAAATATCTCGAGCCAGTAAACGTACCAAACTGATTACTTCTTACAAAGACTCGACGTGCATAGATTTTTGTACCATGTGACGTGGAAACAAATGGACGCCTGGAAAAATACATTCAGATATCAAAACATGTACGGCATGCATTTGGAAACCCTCAGCAAGAATATAAAGCAGACACTTGGCCATACTAAACTACACCAGGAGGCTGACGAGGATGCTGTTTAAACCCCCCCATTAAATAAACTCTAGCTTCTCTGGTCAGCGTCCAGCAAACACAGGCATGTAATTGAGTGAAAGCTGGAAGAACGCCTGAGCGCTCAGCACTCGATCGTCCCACCCGCAGGCCAGAAGCAGCAGGCAGCACCGGAGGGTCTAATCCGCCACCATGTGAGGCCGACGGCGCGCTGAGCCGCTGGAAATCCTGCCGTTTAATCCGCTCGTCTTCTGCCCTCCGGAGCTGATACTCGGCAAACAATCGCGCTCGGCGCCAACGCTGCCCGGAGAGAGCGAGCACGAGACAGGGAGGCGAGAGGGCGTGTCGGGCTGAGGACAGACACTGGACACGAGGAGGCAACACGGGAGTCGTTTTAGGATTAAAATAGTTGCAGGTCTTTTTTGGTAACTGAGGTCCTGGTTCACAGGAAGGAGGTGACACTTAGATTCGATGGTTGAACGTAGTTTGCAGGGAGGAAAACTGCATCAAAATAAGTAAAACTGAGCCAAGTTTTCACGGAGAGGAGAGGAGATGGATTTATGTGTTCTATTCAAATTATTGCTCATATTTTTCAGCTACAACTTGTTTCTAATTGGAAGTGAAGGAGCTATGTGGGTTTAGAGGGAGAAAACGCGGAAGAATAGCACACAAGAAGACAAATATTCTGGTTTTTTTGGAGGACACTAGCAGTTTGAACCCTGGAGGCCCAGTTGCGGCTGCAGTGAGGGGATAAGATTTCAGCAATTTTGTGGCAAAATGCAAATCTGTAGTCTTGAGAACTGGACTCTTGTTCAACGTCTACATGCGTTTATTTAATTTGAGGAACATGAGCCCTCGTTTACGTTGTACAAAATAAATAATACTAATTAAGCATCACAGTACAAGAAGAATGTACGTTAACGATACTATCAACATGACTAGCTCGCTATAAATGGGTAAAAGCTGCACATCCAGCTTCCTGTCTGACCACACCTTCAAAATAAAAGACGAGAACGACGCTGCAGCTGTCCTGCGTTCAAAATCACTTTTCTGTTTTAGTGTATTTATTTCACATTTATTGTTATTCTCTTAGACACTGGTGTCTAAGTACGGGTGTACTGCTTTTACACTTTACATTTTTATTCTTAAGTTGTTTGAGCAACAGCTGGCACAGGAAATTCCTTCGGGTTTAACAAAGTTTCATCTTATCGTCAGTTCAGGAGAATATGTAGCTGCCCAGAAACCTTTCAAGGCAAATACAAAAAGACATTTCGAACCACTGAGTTGTTACCTGCTGCAGGTGGACTGATTCGCCGCATCATCGGCGCTGTAGGTCTGGTGACTCGTGACAATATGCAGCACACAACAAATGTGTGCTGCATGCTGTTGCACGAGGACAGACAGAAACGGGCCGTTAATCTTTGCATGCAATCTTTCCGGCAGTGATGAAATAAAATGTCTGTGACCCAGTTCCTCACACTGACGGTCAGCGAGGGACAAATGTTTCCGTCCTGCAGAGAACTGAAAGCCACGGGCCTCCTCTGCTGTCTAATGGCTGCATGAAATATTGACGAGCAGCTTGTTTGAATCCGCCCCACTTGTCTCCTGAATTACAATTGATTGAGTTTTGGGATGGAAAACCGATGCTGCTTGGTCCTGCCAGGGAAACACAAAAGGCAAAGCTAATCTGAAGACAGCTATAATGATCAAATTACAAGACTGCTTTTCTACTGGGCACCATGCGAGAATGAATAATTAATTCACTTTCCATCCCAGAAAGGCTTCACTAATGAGGCTGCAGGCGATGATTCGTTTTTGATTCATGCTTTAATCTACAAAACATCTGCAAACAAGTGCTTCAAACGTTCCCAAAGCCCAAGTTACGTGTCTTGTCCATCCAACAGTTAAAAATCCAAATATATTCAGTTTACAGTGATGTAAAATGGAGGAAAGCAGCAAATGTTTTATACACGTCTCTACATCTCAACAACCATTATGTGGAAATGTTGTTCAGGCAGTGGTCTGAGGTCCCCCGAGGACGAATCCTGCTGACTTTGGTGGTCTTCTGACTTCTGTGCTAGCGCCCCCGTGAGGTTGACATTTGTGGTTTCAAGTTAAATATCTCAGCAACTATTGGCTGGACAGATTGGCTGCGAAAACTAGAACAGGCATTCCAAATGCTAGCATGCTATCTAAGATGGTGAACATCATACCTGCTTAAATATCAGCTGGTTAGCATTTAGCGCAAAGCGCCGCCTCACCGAGCTGCTAGCATGACTAGACGTTTGCTGTGTCTCGATTTGCGTACTTCCACACTTACACTATTTTGAGCGCATGAGTGCATTCAAACAGACAAGTATGGCAAGACGCAGGAACGCTACGAGTACCTTGGTGTACTCGTATGGGTCGAAGAGTTGAGCGCGGCACGCTGCACATTTCTTGCACTCAGTTGTCGCCATCTTTGCTACATAGCGGAAGGGGAGGGGCCGCCAGCAGTATGAAAATGGCGGTTGCGATTGAAGTAAAAGGACGTTAATTTTCATTCACTTTTAATCAAACTGAATTGAAGCCGAGCAAGCAAACGAGCCGGCAGGTGTTCTGACGTGCTGCAATTGTGGTAAAATGTTGGCGGCGACGCTCCGCCCGGCTGCAACTCGCCATTAAAATAAAAAAGAAGAAGAAGAAGCGGTGAAATGTGGCAATATAACATAGTAATGTTTATACATCTGTGTCTTCGAAATGTCATGATCACAAGGTGTATTTTGTCCATCACATTAGCTTCAGAAGAGGTTTGTGGGATTTATGTCCGTCAAACGTGACTCATTAAAAGAAAACTTGGGGGAAAAGGTTGGAAAAGGGGGTTTTCAGAGTCTGAGACTGTGGGCCCCCCCCCTCAGCCACCCTGCCTTAGATTGGATGGGAAGCTTTTGAGCCACGAGAGCCTAATATTGCTGTTTGACACCCAAACACACAAGAAAAGCTCTGTCTGTAGTAAATAAACTGTTAAATAAAAATTGTAATTAAAGGATCGTTCCACAGGCAGTTATTGTTACCCTGGGAACCAGGCTCATTAAAGCGCCACTGTTGTCTGGTTGCGACCCTCCACCAACATTCCTGCAACCCAGTTTGGATCCTGGCCAGTCGTCTGCATCACCGAGGTCTGGGGTCGCCTCCCAAGTAGGACAACAATGGAGGGTTAATCGGCGTTTCACCACAGCGGCGCAGAGAGAGCAGGGCCGCTCTGCTCGTCTTCGTTTAATGGACGAGCTTGTTGGCAGGACTCCACCGCTAAAAATGGGCACTGAGCAGTGGGAACACTGGGGGCCATTATGGGCCTGGGAAAGAGGGGGTTGTTGTGCATGTCTGAGGGGAGTTTGCTCAAGAGCAGCACGCTAGAAAATCCTCAAAGACACAGCGGGACATATTCGAGAACGTCCTCAGATTCGTATGGATTCCTGGTGTAAAGATCAAAATCAGTCAATCAAACGTTCACTGTGACTTTAGCTGCACGATGACACTTTGACAACACGATGGAGAGAGGCTTTCTTCTTACAGGATGCTACCAAAGCCAACACCGTGTTCCCCTTCTCTGTCTCGTGCTCGCTACGGAAATCTTTAAAAGCAGCTGTGGTGGCGGCGCGGCGGCTCATGCTGCAGGTGGCCGTCTAACTAAGATCTGGTGTTTACAGTAACGGGGAGGATTGGAGAGGGGAGAAGCCTCGGAGCTGTCTGGAGGAGAGAAGAGAGGATGGACCGGCAGCGTGAGCGTGCGTTGCCTCGAGCGTCCCGCTGCACAGCTGTGTCCGTCCGTGTTGCCGTGTTCCCCGGGGTCAGCCGGTAGCAGCCCTGCTACAGCAGCGTCTTTAGAAACACACCGAGGACGTTGAAAGGACGAGGACCGGGTCAGACACAAATGAAGTCATGCGTGCACACGTGTTATAAGTGATCTCCCACTGCTGGAGAGTCTCCTGTACGAGACCTGGAGCCGCAGACAGGAAGTGGCCACGCCTGTCGATGAGTGTGAGCTGTACTGTGAGCCTTTGTGTCTCTGGCTGCCTGGCGCTCAGTGTGTGTTATCGGCCGCGGTTCCTCAGAGGTCAGAGCCGAGGCTTTTGTTCTGCCTCGCTCTGACGTCACCCGACCCATCAGCTGAGTCTTTGTTTTCAGCTTGTGCAGCTCCTTGAGGATTCACAGAGCGCCGGAGGTTCAGTCTGACATTAGAATGCACGTTCAGCAACGTGATGATGGCTGCGTTCTCTGCGCAGATACCGCTACGGCAGGAATATCATGTACAAGTACAAATCCGAGGTACCTGTACTTCTCTTGAGTCCTTTCTACCATTTATCTGACAGCTTTAGTTACTAGCTACTTTACAAACTAAGATTTTTGCACAAAACGTATTTAAAAAAACATCAAATATGATGTTTTGTTGTACATGAATTCATAAATTAAACAACCAAACAGTTTATACAGCTGAGTGTCGATTGATCAATTAGTGGATTGACGGACAAAAACAAGCATAGCAATCTTATATCATTTATTTTAATATTAACATTATCAAATATATATATTATATACATGTATAATCCCTCTTATTAATTTGATCTGTTTTGTCTTTTTAATCTATTTTATAGATATATAAATAATGATTTTTGTTTTGACACTCATCTGTGACCTCTATGAAAGGTGCTAGACAAATAACGTTTGATTGATTGATAGTGACGGTGTCACTTTGGGCTCTGCGTCATAGTGACGGTGTTTTCCAATCAGCCGATTAATGGAGAAAATAAGCATTAGGATACCTAATAGTTCAGAATGAGCTCCAACAGTAAACTCCTGCTGTTCCACTTTGCAAAATGCAACAGAGCAAAGTCTCTCAGGTTCTATGTTCACGTTCACAGTTTATTCACCAAATGTCAGAGTTATTTGTGTAACCTACATGTTGAAAACGTGTTCGCGCCCTGGTTCCCTTCTTTCCGTCTCTCTTTTTGGCTTCAGACTCACATCGTCATTTTCGTAACCGTGGCTTTGACTCCACACAGTCACCTCTGCAGAGTCTCACTGTGAAAATAAGAGAGAGATAACAGCGTATCTGCTTTTATATGTACTCTGAACAGGCTCCACACCTCAGTAGAGTTCAGATAAGATCCTGACGGCTGCACTACTTTTCCTACACACAGTATGTTGGCTCACAGTATGAGCCGTTTCTATTTCTATGGATACGTAGTGATTACAAGGTGGCTGCGGTGTCTAGCTTTCATATAATATCCTAGAAAAAAGATACTTTTCTAAAATTTACATTTCATTAAAATCTACAAAACTGCAGCCACACTGCTTTTTTGTTGCAGTCAATCTGTTGCAGGTTGAGTTGATTTTTTTTCAGCTCTGTGTGAACGTTACTTTAGTCCCAAACATTAGAGCTCCGGAGTGTTTTACAGTCCTGGTTTATTACCCAATAAAACAACCAAAGGATGGGACAGTGCAGCAGCTAGCACTCAGCTAACACTGATTTCAAAACGTTCCAGGAACTCCTGCTTTTCCTGTCTGTAGTGTCTGTTCAGGAAGTGGAATCAGGAATTGAATCTGCATCTCTGAGCACTTTACCGCTGACTCCCTATTTGTAATTGTCTTCATGTTCTGTCTGAAGCAACATGAAAATACCTTTCAGACCCGGCTGAGTTACATTAATCAGCAACTGAGTATTGAAGTTAATATTTAAATGCACCCTAGAGTTTTCCCTCCCAATGAATAGTTGTGGTTTGTACACAAGAAGTTCATTTGAGTTTCAGTGGGAGGTTTTGGTGTCTCACAAACCTTTAAATGTTCAGGACTTCATCAGCACAAAGTAGGCTACCTATTTAACGCAGCAGACACAGTGATAGTATATTTATTCAGAGCAAAACAAAGTTAAAAGGCCCTTAATATGGAAGAAATCAAGATTAAAACAAACAATTAAATAAAATGAAGCTTCAGTAGAATAAAACACACCACAGTGAAATAAGATAAGCAACGGGTGAAATAAGCAGATTAAACAGAGAAGACATATTTGACCTGAAAAAAATCCTCTTTCCTTTACAACATTGTTCAATTTAACTACCCAGCAAACCCCAGTAACAGCCAGACCGTCTGATTGGCTGCTGGTGATGTCAAATGTTTAAGTGCTCGTCGTTGCGGAAGTTAAAAGGCCATAAAAAAGGGTTCAAGGACCCGGTGTCCTGGGTGCTGGCTGTGTGCCGGCCTAATCGCTGCCTGCAGCACTGCACACACACGCCGACGGTCACAGGTCGGACTGGGAGAGTTGTGATAACGAAACAGGGCGACGACGCAGCACTTCAGCACTCCTCTGGTGCTTCGTAGTAACTCAGACTGTAGCTTTACGGAAACACGTCTCACTCTCTTTAAACTTACCGTAATACTTCTATGGACCAAACACCGTGGGACAAGCTCACCTTGCGTAAAAATGGGTCGAGCTACAGATTTATCTACTTTGTTTTGGAGCAAAAATGGCAGTGAGGTGAAATAGTGCAGGACTTTCTCAGACGACCAGGAACCTTTAGGAACTTTAGTTGCATTTTGACTGGAGGAAGCAGAGTCTAAATGCAGTTCCCTCACAAAGGTAACAACTATTGACGGGCCAGGAAATGTCAGGGTGCTGACTGATCAAGTCCAGTGAACATTTTGCAGGACATTTTAAATGTGCATTTGTGAAATCCCACAGCAGCAAAACTTATCCAAACAGTGAGAAAACAACACTGAATCTGATTTGTACTCATTCCAACATCCCGGCCGTCACAGCTGAGCAGCCAACAGCTAAAATCACATCTATATTTTCCGTGTCTCCAAATACGTGCAGCCTGTGTGAGTCACTGTGTCATGGGATGCATCGAGCAGCATCCACAGCATTGCGCTTTTCTCAGAAAATAGAAACACGTGGACGAGTCTGCGCTGACTGATGAAGTGCACACAGAAGCAGCTGACATCTGGCTAACAATAGAAAGTGTACAAGAAGAATCTCCTTGCTATAGGAGATCTCTGCCAGCTGGGGGAAAATGACACCTACGCTTACAGAATGACTGCAGTTGCAAAAGTTGGTGCAGTTTCAAAATACAAAGGCAGCTTTAAACATTATGTGTCGCATAATGATTGTTGTTCTTTTTCGTGCGTTAACACCTTGTCATTCCACACCTGTCCACTAGTTTCCTACATTTACCAGTCACCTGGCCCTGCTCCTTTTCCCTGCACACCTGCCCCTAGTTACCCCATTAATCCCACAGTATATATACTTGTGCACTTACTCGGGTCACTTGCCAGATGTTCAGTGGTGCGTTGCTGACTGTCCCTGACCTGCCGACCTGCCTTCTTGTTTCCTAATGAAAGCATAAACTCCCTTTTATTCAACCTGCTCTGCCACTGTTGCTTTTGTTGTCAAAAAAATCAGAGGAGATGTAAGGTAACTAAAGGGAACAACAGCCCCCCCCCCCATCCTAAAATCCCAAACACAGCACACGTCGTGTTCAAGGTGAGAAAGACCTGGACGTGGCACGATGATCGGCTGCCCCCTGCAGCTCGGACAGAGGTGTGTCAGCCTCGTGTCATTCAGCCAGCGCTGTGCAGCACTTTGTATCCAGTTTCCTCAGCTCTCCATCACTTTACATTAGACAGTATTGATCTGAATAATAGATGGCATACAAGCTCTTACCCATTCAGGCTTCGGCGAAAGCACTCATGCTATTCCTGTGTATCTGTACGTGCAAGCGTACATAGAAAATGCAGTGCAGGCGACATTTGTTTCCACATAAGAAGTGCTTTTCTGAAGCAAACAACGCTCTGGAAAGCGTGGATTTCTGTTGGGTTGAAGAGTAAATAGCCTCATCTCTTATTATTTCAGGACAAGCTGACTTTAGTGCCCACGGTGGCTTGTTAAACGGGCTTTTATGGCACTATTACTAAATATTTTGTGTGCAAATCACAGAATAACAGTCGGTAACTCCCTCGCTGTTCTTCCTGTGGACTGCACTCTGGGCTTAGAGTGAATTGCAGATGTAATACGTGGGAGTGGAGACACACAACAACAACCGCGGGCCAAACACAGGGCAGCTGCCGCCGGAGGAGTGAGTAATTCCTGCCGTTGCCGTGGCAACCGGTCAAATGCGGCACCGTCCCCATCACCAAGTGTCAGGTACCCGGTGCTACAGCCACAGAGATAAATCCATCTGTAGATAGAAAGAAAGAAAGAAAGAAAAGCCTCTGAGGAAGCATTTAAAGTATTATGGGCCACTAAAGGTTTCCATCCAAGTGAATATTATGAATGAATGTTAGTGAAACTCAGGGATGAATTACAGCTTTAAATTTAGAATTGGTTTACAAAAAAATGATTGGACCCCAAAACCGACAAAAGGTAGTAAAAGATTATCAGACAAGTCAAAAATATAACTGAAAAACACGCAAAGAAAGTTTAAGCTCTACGTTTATTATTTGTCTCTGAACTTTAATCCCCCAAAATATAGTTTGTTCTTTCTAGACAAGGTGACTGCGGTGAACAAAGTTATGTAAATTCTGTCTCAACTGGAGCGTGATGTCCTTTCTCCAAATGCCTCTCGTCCTCAGGCTGTCAGGTCGCAGCACCGTAAAAGACAGAGGAGTTTGTTACTGGAGGGTTGCCAGGTTGAATCCCCCGTCTAGTAAAGGAATGAAAAATATGAGAGGACGACACAAATCTGGCAGGAGAATAAAAATAGCTTCAGGTGCCCATGGCTACGGCATTACGAATGATGTGGCTGCTGTGTGGTTGTGATGCTAAATCACTGATAAATCACTAGATGCAGAATTGATAAGATTTTTCGCTCCGAGGCAGGATATTTTATGGCTGAACAGCAAACATTTATAACAGAACACAGGATACATTTTCAACTGTAAACATTCCTGGAAATTAAATTACATTAATGTTGCTAAAAACTATAATTATTATAGAACGACCCTTTATCTCATCATACAAACGAAGCGGTTTTCTAACAGGATAAATGGTAAGAGTGCAGTCTAGACCTGCTCTATATGAAAAGTGCCCTGAGGTGGATTTGGAGCTCAAATTACATTTGATTTAAATGTCTCGTTGTTGTGAGAAAACAAGAAAAATAAGGGTCAAATACACAAATGCAGCCTATAAAACACCTCTTTTTGTTTTGTCCATGATTTGTTATGGACGTCCCATTGTATCGGTCAAGCTTGGGTTTTATGCATAAAAACAGAGGAAGCCCGACAAATTTGATTCATAATTAAAATCCCTAATGAATGTCCTTTTCATTCAAAATGACGTCCCTCCTTTCTCCCGACTTCCCCCGAGGCCCAATAGAAGTTCAAATGAAACTGCGCCTCCCTGCCTGAAATGTGCCCCTCTGCACCAACTGACAGCACATACATTCTGTCAACTGGCTGAACGTCTCACAGGAGCCGAGCGGACCAAAAAAAAACGAATCTCCAGCTGTCGCCCCCGAGCTGGAGCACAGTGATTATCTGTCGAGGTTTCCAGCACAAATTAGTCACAATAAGCACGTTTGCAGCAGGCAGATGGGCCTCGGAGCAGAGCCAGTAGTTCCAGTCGGGTGAAGAGACGCTGGGACGCGTCCCAGTAACCCCCAGTCCTCCCCTGAGGCCCAGCAGTGCTGGGAGGTTGCAAACCCTCAAACAAATAGATTTTCCTGAATGTTTTGCTTTTTGTGTGTTAAATCGCTCGCTTAGGAATTTGAATATTCGTTCACAAAGAAAAGTAAAAAAAATTAAAAAAACGTCTGACATTGTTGAGGCAAACCAACATCAAATGGTTTCTGTTCACGAGGGAAGTAGGTCATTAAGGCAGTAACTGTAAGAAAGTGGCAACAGGTCGAAAATAAAGAAAAGAGAGATATTCTAGATGCTGGCAGCGTAATCGCAGCAATCGAGACGAAGCAACTGCAGCCAGGCGAGACGCTTCGTGAGGTTGTGCCTAGAAACGTTACAGCGCTTTGAGCTAAATGCTAATATAGCATGCTAACATGCTCACAATGGCAACGCTAACATAGCGTAATGCTCACCGCGTGTGCTACTTTAGTTTTGTGTGTTAGCATTTTGTAAATCCCTCCAATAGGTGTTGAGATTGTTCAGTCAAAACCAAAAATGTCAGACCTCACGGTGGCGCTATAGTCAAGGGGTCACCAAAGTCAATGGGATTCATCCTCTGGGGGCCATTAATGTCTGTGCAAAATGTCACGGCAATCAATCTACTAGGTGGTGAAAAACGTAACGTGGTTCCAGCCTAAACCAAGAACCAGCTCGTAACGTTAGAATAAATTGTTTATATAACGGGGACCAGCTGTTTGTCCTCAGATGGGACAGTGTGGACAGATTCCTTTTCCCCACAGTGCCATGAACACAAGTGCATCCACACACACTGAGCTATCCCATTCTGTTCAATTAGAAAAAGAGCTGATAAAAGAACTGACTCCTTATCACAGAGCAGCAGGGCGCCTGCTCTTCGTAATCAGGTACCTTTCAATTACTTATTTCTTTTCAGGATTTTGCTTTTCCCTAATTTGTGCTTCCTGGAGGAAATATTGTCTAATTAAATCAACAAATGAGCGTCTAATCTTTATTTTATTATGAAGATAAAGTCTCCTCGGGGCTCACACATTTCTGAGTGTATTCACGTGCAGCTGCTGGCAGATGTAGAGAGAAACGCGAGTCAATCCACACCAGTCTTCATTCTGGAATATTAATAAGGTGAATTTTTACACTTAAAAACATTAGACGACACAGTGTTTGAATAAGACCGAAGCAAACCTCATAGAAGTGCCCGTGCTGATTATCCACCAACGCTCAGTTCACCGATAAACAGGCTGTGTTTCACGAGTGTAGACACACGAGGTGCTGCCACACAGGTCAAACCCATTAGAGACCATCATTTTAACCCCCCCAGCCCAGCAGTCGTAGCAGCTTTTCTCCCCCAGTAAAGAGGCTCTGGGAGTGTTGCATAACACACCTCCTGTGTTCCTGCACCGCCAACAGCACCAGGGTCCGTGCTGCCTCATGCATGACATAACCCTGCACACATCTGTCTGCACATCTGACTGCACACTGTCCTCCCTTCATCTC
>JAVQJF010085782.1:0-20177 GCA_036023855.1 Gadopsis marmoratus
TGATGACGCGAGAGCTCTACCCAGTGAGCGTTTTTTCCCATAGGGTTTGATAATCGTTCTTGCTTTGTGTGAGCTAATCCTCTTCTCTATGCTCTGTGGCTGAATGAGGAGGGCTGCTGGAGGGAGGGGGGGGGGTGAAGTTTTTTTTTTTTTTTTTAAAATTTCTCCCTCGCAAAGTCTAGCCAGCTGATTCTTTTATTGGCACGAATAAAGCACAGAGACAATTGCCTCTTCAACATGTGTGTGTTTGGTACTTTAATGACCGTGTACCTACCGTAGGGCTACTCCATTTCCCATATATTGAATTTATTTAGGTAGCCCACTCAACTAGACAAAAAGAATGAAATGCAATTTTGAATACTGTTTTTTTTTTTTTTTTTTGATTAATTGCTCTTGGCATAACATACCTGATACATTTGCTTTGTTCTCTATTGGCACAGTCACTGTAGCATCAAAGCCAAATATAGTCTGTCTGCGAACCATTTTCAGTTCTGCAAATAGTGCTGTACTACCCCCTGCTGGATGGCAACCTGTCAACAGCCTACACACTTCATGCTTATCATGTTTATGCTGTTTTTAGGCTTAAAAGCACCATATTTGTCTAGGCCTATATGTTTCATCATTGACCGTGGGAGAGTGTTGAATTACCACGGCTGTGAATGCTCCCTTTCAGGCATGCTAGCCTTGGTGCTGGGGAGGGGAAAGGGAAGCAGCAGAGCCACAAATTCATACACTGGAAACAAAACCCATGTGCTTCAACATCGGAGACTTGAGAATCAGTCATGTGAGAGTTATTGAGGTCACAAAGCAGCCGTAAGAGTCGGCAAAGTCTCCAAAGGAACTCACAAGCAGTACTGCAGTCGATTCACAAGAAGCAAATTAATGGGAGTTAAAAAAAAAAGGGGGGATGGATTATTTTCTCACAGTGACCCCAAATACCTGAACTCACATTTTTCGGCCCTCAAATATACACACTCGCTCGCTTAATAGCAATTTATACTTGCAATAGAGTTAGGGCCTTAGCATTGCATACATACTGTACCCACCAACTCCAACAGAGCTAACAAAGGGAAGTGCTTTCATTGTACTGGGGACAGTACATCATAGGGCGATGGAAATTGGTCTTTTATTTTAAAATCTTTTTTGACTTTCTATTTTTTTTTTGCCTTTTATTGGATAGAGACAGCTGAAGAGTGACAGGAAAGGCAGGAGAAAGGGGGGGGGTGGAATCTGCATATGGTATACGTTCTACCAGGTGACCGACTCGGGCGCTACATATAGTTAAAAACAGTTTGTATGTGTGAGAGAGAGAATTGTTTTAGATCCAACTGCCTGGGTGTAGAGATCTGATAGTGAGGACTGGGTGACATTGAGTTTATTATGTACAGACTTAACTTTTTGCGCTATGACAGGCAATGACCTTAGCAAAGCACACCGTGACCACATCATGGCAAACATTCAAAGTAACTTTGCTTCAGTGAAACACAGAGCAAAACTAATCAAACTCCTATTGTCTGCTGCCAGACAGAGATGACAGTTTGCAGACATAATGAGGCTTTGTGAAAGAAAAGAAACGAGTTACTCAGCTGGTTTGTTGTGTCTGAATCTTTGTGACATGTCATACATTTCTCTGATCAGCAAGGCACAACAATACATTGGAATAGACTTTGGAATTAATCAGCAGCACTGTGGAAGAATTGGCAGTGGGAAGTCATGCGTTGGTGCTAGTATTTGCCACCAGATGGCAGTGTATACCAGCCTAGATCCATCTGATATCTCAATCCATCTTCTAACAGGCAGTGGGACATGCATGAGTAGCCTAACAATACAGCACTGTGTGAATATGTATAATTTTCAAAGATGAAACCATGCGAGTGTTTTTGCTGCTGAATTTTTAATATAAATATAGTGTAATGATGCCGCGTGTTGCCTCACAGTGTTGAGTTGGAAGTTTTCTTTGTGTATTTCATCATTTTTATATATATATATATATATATATATATATATATGGGTCATTTTTCAGTGTGACAGGAGTAGTATGTATGCTACATTGGAAAACGTGCTTAGCTCTGTTTCAACTGTCAAAGTTAATATTCTACAAATGATACAAATCGTAAAGTACAAATAGGACAGGGCTGATATCATGTGGCTATTTCAATGTCAAAAAGTATCTAAAATTGAGTTTTAACAGCTAAATACTATAAATAAGTGTGTCATTCTCAGGATGAATTTAAATAAATCCTAAAGGTCTTCTGTGAGATTTTGATGGACTGGGAACTTCATCTGCTTGTTTAACTAAATGGTTTAATTGTAATTGTTCCAAACCAAATTTTCCATTTGTATTTGGCCAACAACATTACACCAGTGGCTTGCAGGGCGTAGGGTTTTTGCAGTGATACTCAATGTAGAAACAAATTTGTCTATACTTACTGACCCCCTGGTATATTGTCATTAATCCATTTTTCTTTTTTTCTTTCATGTTTCCCTGTGGCCTACCCTTTTTGCTGTTGCAGGTAAGACTTTATAAAAGTTTATTTTTGTGTTGACTTGCCGTGATCCAAGTTTTGCGTGCGGTAGAATCCAGGCTATCGGGATCTCAACTGAATGTGCTGAATCAGCTCGCCTCATTTTGCTTAAGTGTATCTACAGTGTTAGGTTCATTAACATCAAACTGTGAAGAACCTAACCTGATTAATTGTTAATTAAGATGGGTGTAAAGGAAGTGCATGAGGTTGCATCCTATTTAAGGAAGTCCCCATTTAATTTAAATAAATTGTTAACATCCTGCAGAGAACATCCTTTTCTTTTCTTGGGGCACGTTACAGAAAGAACCATACACACAACTTACTTAAAAGAGTTGCAGGAACTCTGGAATTGAATTCGGATTTGTCACCAGAAGATGGCAGCGTGAATTGCGGTTACTCTTTCAGCACACAGTTAAAATATGTGTTGATAGACGAGTCCTACTCAATATTAACCTCAGAAACTGCAGATTGTAAGCGTGAAGGCTGTGTACGTGAACTGCATTCATTACCAGATATTCTCTGCTGATCATCGGTACCAATCCAGGCCCCATACCAGATTCCTAAACAATGTTGGGCATGGTGAACTGTAATTGCGCCTGAAGTGTCACTATGAAATGGTCTTATTACAGGTTCTCATTGTTCACATGTGACCTTATCCCCTTTGTATAGTTGGAATAGGGTGAAAAATAGCCAAGAAGTTTAAGTATCCTAATTATACACCGATCAGCCATAACTTGAAGTGAAGAACATTGATTATCTGGTTTCAATAGCACCTGTCAGTGGGGGGGACATATTAGGCAGCAAGTGACAATTTTGTCCTCGAAGTTGATGTGTCGAAGCAGGAAAAATGGTCAAGCGTAAGGATGTGCAGATTGTGATGGCTAGATGACTGGGTCAGAGCATCTCCAAAACTGCAGCTCAAACTGCTGATAACGTGAATACTGGTTCTGATAGAAAGGTGTCGGAACACACAGAGCATCGCAGTTTGTTGCATATTGGGCTGCGTAGCTGCAGACCGGTCAGGGGGCCCGTGCTGTCATACTGTTATGGCTGATCGGTGTAAGAGCAGAAGAATCATCTCCGTCTCACCATCAGCACACTACTTTTACAGTCTGACTGGAAAGCTGTGCAGGAAACTAGTTTGTTTGTAGCTAAGCTGTGCTTATGATGGTTCTGCTGTCGTCAGAGACTAAGCCTAGGCCCTGACGATGGAGTCATCATTCGTTAATCCACTCACTGCCCTGTCCTCTTCGCTTCACTTGTAACCTTGCATGTGCTCACACCCGCACAGACATGAGAAGGGGGCAGGACTTGTAGCACTAATTGATCCACAGTTATTGATTTTGATGAACTCTGCCTGACCTTTTCCAACAGCTGATTAAAAAGACAAAGAAAACGGGACAGAAACACCGCTGTAAGACACGGCAAACCAAACTACCTAATCAGGAGCAAATTGGAATAAATTGAGATTAGGTTTGTCACTAGTTGTAGAATTTCATGTATTTTTAGAGGTGAACAGACATAGAAGGTAAAAAGCAAACTGAAAATGTCTGTAGTTGAGGAAGAATACAGGGAATGTTACAATTGAGTTCACAGCAGTATACCTGAATATCTTTACCAGTTTGTTTTGCATATTAATAGCTGGATCTTTCTGTTTACATCAGTTCTTTTCAACAGCAGCTGAACCGTAGTGGAAACTATACTGTTCACCCCTTTACAACCTTTCTCCATTATCAAACCAGGCAATAATGACATGGCGTATAAATAACATAATAATATTAACTCCAAGTCTGTTTATAATATAATAAACAGACTTAGAGTTTAATCTATTTATTTATTTCTATTTTTACCAGCCTTGCATGGAAAGTGAGCTTGTGGTGACAGGTTGGTTGATCTGAAATAGACCTCTAATTAGATGACTCATACTGTGGGTTAAGTTGTATTTATTTGAACTGGTCGAGGAAGACCATTGGTTATATCATCAGCTCTCAAATAGAAACACAGCACTGACTCTGTTAATCTTGTCGGCCAAAAGCATTCGTATACTGTATATTACCAGTGCGTCCTCCCACTGTGCACCGATTTGGCTGAGCGATCTGCCGTCGGTGTTGGTGGGAGTTTTGTAGAGATGTAGACAGGAGAGATGATGACTCACTTGGTCTTGTGGTTGTGTGGAAGAAAAAACAGCCTCCCACCATCCAACACAAACACAGTTGCAGCGTAACATTCTGTTAACTACAAAGTGGAGACTGTGTAGCAGGGGTGTGTTGTAAAGCTTTGTGACCCAGACATCAGTGTGAGTAATCTGTCCTGCACAGACTCCATCAGACTCTAAAAGATAAGATGCGGTAGGAAAAAAGCAGATGTTTAATGGAATCTGTTTCATATTTGTGGGGACCAATTTCAGTTTGTGAGGAAATTTTCATTTTCTAAAGATGTTGTTTCACCAGTTCCAACATCTGAAAACTGTACAAAGCTGAAAAGAAACCCCAGCTGACTGAAGCCTGAGGCACAACAGGCATGTCTTGTTTTGATTATTATTTTGCTATCGTAATATTCCTCAGTACTTTATATGGCTCTCAAAATCCATTGCTGATGCCATGGACTGTAGGTGTAAATATGTAACAGGAGCATGCTGGGAATATACATTTTCAGTTAACTTATTTTTACTTTAATCTACCAACAAGTTATATTACAAAGTAGATATTAGTCATTAAAGTGAGTACCATGTAATTGTACATATTCTTATATAATGGAGTCTAACTTTAAAGTACAATCAGACGTAGCTACATGATTAAAATGTCATGATTTAAATGTTACATCAACACAGGTCTGAATTAAATCTTTTTTTTTTTTGGCTGTTTTTAAAATGCAGGTGCATCCAATTGTGTATTGACACTTCTGTAAGGAGATATGCGTCGCTACATTCACCCTCCAACCCCATAGTGTGCCTTCTCTCCTCGTCTTTATTGCTGCCGTTAGTATTATGTCTGCACTCAGAGCTGTGTGTTCTTTGGCTGCTAATCCTTTTAATGCCAGGTTTCACTCCACATTACTCAAACCTGCTGCTCACACACACTTATGGAGCATGGATTTTGTGTGTGAGAGGGAGTGGGGTCCTATTCTGAAACAGGTTAGTTTTCTTGCCAGCGTGTACTCAAGTATCTCAATAAACTTCCTGAGCAACTTACCACTATCTGCTGTAACCGAGACACCATTTTCTCATTTCTTTAGTCTTGAATCCTTTTTATGAGGATGGTCGAGTGTGTTGGTTTGTACATGTTAAACCTCTTTGCTAGATGTAATTTGCACAAATTCCCTGTGTTTATGTGCAGAATCATCAGTGGTGCCTTCAGCTGGTAAGATAATCAATTTGATCAACTATGGTGTGAGAGGATATGTTTCCTTTCTTCATGTATCCTACAGCTTGCTGTTTAAGTTGTATACCGTTAAAATGCACCACCAGGTATTGCACATATCGGTACATTTCAATGTTTTTATTGCAGAAATGCCGACATTTCCCAAATGCACAAATCTGACCCAATAATGTGATAAATTTAGTTGAACGTTCAATCAGAATATCAGGTTTGAGAGTCAAATTAAATGTGCTCTGCCAAAACATTATGTTGTTATACCTTTTTAAGAGTGCTGTGTGTTAATAATCGATGTATTCGGTATAATCTGTATCCACTTCAAATGTGAGGCCTGCATAAAAAGAAGATGCAGCCGGATCAGTAGAAATATTTACTGCTCTGTGTGGGATGTAGGATGTAGGCTGTTGTCTAGTTGGTATCAGGAGGGATTGTGGTAGTGCACATTGCACCCCAACCTTGATGTTACCCTCTGCACTCATTAGAAAATGACATTGGTGGGGTTTCACATCCCCCATGTCCTCTGTGCAGCATGCAGGCTCATTAGAAAGATTTACTGCCGTGCACCTGTGTTAGTTGGAAACCATTCAAGTACCGAATATACTCGAGTCAGCAAAAAACAGGTCAGAATCGTCTTTGACAGGGGGCAGAGCCATCCCAGTGTAAAGATTATGTTGCTGTTATTTAAAAGATATGAGATTGCATTATGTTTTAGGAAAAAATTTAAAGGAACCACTATTCACCACGAATGGCCACTATTTTAAAATAGTGCGCACAAGCAGTCTGTCTTCAGTTCACCTCGGGTTTATTTTAGTTAAAGAATAAACTCTATTGGGTCGGGATCATCACCAGTGTCTTCTTTTTAACCTGGCTGAGACTTCAGCAGCAGAGCAACTGAGCAGAAGACTTAAGTGTTGGTGAAGAGGTCCAGACTTAGAACTCTGGCCCAGACCTGGACTTCTTTTTCCTCCCAATAAGTACAAAACAAAAACATCTACTTCAGTCAAACCATTATTTATCTACTTAAGACAAAGATATATTTGCCTTTGCATCTGTTCTCTGCTCTCCCTCCGTCCACGATTATTAAGACAGTATAACGCTGATGCGGTGGATCTAGGCCATTCTAGCTCGTGTGTCTCTGGCTGACTCTCTCTCCCTCTGCCTCTCCCCCAGTGTGGGTGGGTGTGTGAGAGAGAGTTTAGTATAGAGTGAGGACTAAGGACTTGCTGCTGTCAGCTGAAATGCTCCAATAGCAGCGCTCTCTTACGTGTGGAGGCCAAAATGGCCACTCATCATTCCTCCCTGCCCCTCTGACTAACTCACTCAGTAGCTCTCTGTCATTCTCCATAGTCAGGGTGGGACTATGGAAAACCACTGCCAGGGCTTACTGGTAAAGTCTGTGTGTGCTTTCCACTATCAAACTACAGCTCAGCCAAAAGCCTTTACAATTCAACAATTCAATAGGTCTCTTTTTTTTTTTTTTTTTAATAACTGGGACAGGCCCCTCTTTTAAACTTGTAGAGATTGAGTTTCCCCCGAAACACAGCAGATGTGAGTTAAGTTCCACGTCCTGTGAGTAAGACACTTTTTTGCCAAAAAAAAACGCAGGAATTAAGCCAGAAACAAAACAGGCGTATGTATAGCACTTCGCTCATCCTAATCAAAAGTGAACTATAATGGATAGTTAGCCGTATTAGTGAAGAAGTGTTGAGTACAGTGTAAAGAGCTTTGGAAAGCACAACTAGTGTACGTTACAGTGGCAGTGAACCAGTGTGTCATGGTTTTGACTGATGTACCAAACAGCCTATTTGGTTAGGTAGCTTTTCTTATGTGTGTGACTTTTTATCATTTGTTGTTTACATTGGTAGATAAGTGCATTCATATTTTTTTAAGTTTTTAGTAGATAACCTGCACCAATAAACGGGCCTGCTCATGGTAACAGTATTTCTTTTGTGTATTATGTGTGTGTGCACATCGCTAATGTCCACTGCCGTTGTTAATTTTGGTTTTGTAGCTTCACAAAGCCAGACTACATTATATGAGACTATTTTTTTAGCATGCGATTTTAAGTCTGAAAAGCATTCACTGTGAATCATTAATCACTGGAGCCTGGTCAGATATTCTGTGAACCAGAGAGGGAACTATGGGCCACAACAACTATCAAAGCTACTCACTGTATATATAAAACCAAGCACGATGCTGCAACTGCATTTTGTCTTGGTGGAAAGTTGGATGGAATATTTTTTTCTCTCTCGAGATTTTCAAAATCAAACAAACTATTGTGTTTGTGCACTTGGCTGTAAGAACAGTTCATGTTGATGTCTGAGTGAAGGAGAGACCTGTTTGGTGAAGTGCTGGTATAGTGTATCTTTACTACCATTTAGGGTGGACAGCTACACGTCATCAGTGTATCCAGTTACTAGCAAGTGTGTAGTGTGGCATTAATCATGAATCATGCTGCTATTGTCTCTTGACCAAACCACTTTTGGTGGCATTAGCCCACTCTACAGTTACCTTATGCGTGCAGTGCTAGACAGTACATTTGGCATCAAACAAACTAAAATGTTTGTAACGCAAGCTGCTTGTGAAAGGCTATTTTTCACATCACATGGCATTACAGCATTCATCCTTGTCCAAGAGGTGGTTATGTCTATCCACTGACGGAATGCCACATAGGGAGTATTGAGCCTTTAGAAAATGTTTAAAAATGTTGACAAACTACAGTATTGCTTTTTTCTTAATAAAAAAGATTCAAGGTGCTTGAAACCTGTTACTCGGTTGTAAAGCAGCCTGCTGTACTGTAGGAGTGTATGATCCAACCAGAAGTCATGTGATACTGATTCACCCCAGCACACAGAGTCAGTTGGGACAAGTGAAATCCTCTGCATTGTGCACGCCTTTTACCTGTTGTTTCTCGGCCGGCCGTCTCTAAGCCGACGGTGGCACTGCGAGTGCATGTTGTGTTTTCTGTCTGTGGAGGCACTAAGCCATCTTAAGGCAGCCTTTCAATGAGAAATGACAAGATAAGACCCTGAAGCACGGGGTCTCTTCTTCTCCATCACGCAGATGGCCGGCATTTCACACAAAATTATGATTCATTTTGAAACTAAACCAACAAGTTACGGTGTCGGAGTTGCTTTCGCAGCTTTGAGGGGGACTTTGACCTCTCTGTGACTCTTGACAACTTTCATGTAACAATGAAAATATGTAGTCTTGTTGGTAACCTCTGTCACCCCTGACTTTTGGGACAATCTGTCCTGTCAAATCTCCCCATACTTCGCATCCTTTTACATTCCCGTGGTCTCACGTGTGTCTGTGCGCTTATAAAACTACATTATTCTAAAGAGACACATAAGTGTGTGATAGTCTGTAAAAGATTTAGATTTGTAGTATTTGGGATGGTAGACTATGCAGAGATTTAGTGATGCTAAAGAGTTGAGGATCACTGTTTTATTGTATATCCGAGTCTCAGGCTATAAAGGGCAGAGAGCTACAGTCCACAAGGGGGGAAGTCACCGGGCCACATACTAATCTCTGTTGATGGTTTATGTAACTCCCAGTATCACATGATCCCACGTCACCACCCGCCCAGCTACTGTCTGTACTCACTAATTCACTCACTAGCCATTCAAACACAAATGGGTGACACAGACAGAACAAATGAGGAGCGCACACATACAGTCATCATAACCTGGCACACTGCCTTTGATTCCCAGTGCAGCCGCAACTCAATAATGCATCTATAGGGCGCGACCCAGATCTGTTCACTACATTTAAGAAGGAACGAGGGGTGTCAGAAAGCACCAAACAAAGGAGCTCGGAACGCACTGCTCTGTTACTTTGGAGTGTATATGATTGTGCCGACGGATGGCTCCATGAGAGTGCGGGGAGTACGAGCGCAAGGCCATGACGATATGGCAATGAAGCTTTTGTTCTGGGAGCTGGAGCAGCATCTCAAAAGGTAAAATAAAGACTGGGAGTCCCCAGGGAGGCAGTACAGTGTAGTGTGGCTTGGGCCAATCACTACAGTGGCTGCACACAAAGGGGTTGCATGGTTATATTGTCCTTTCTCTTCATTCATTGCTTCGGGGGCAGCATTAACACTGAGGGAAACTTAAAGCAGATACTATAGACTGGTTTACCGAGTACTCATCACAATGTAAGTTCGATTGCATTTAATATCATTTATAGTAAAAATATTGGAGGGACCGTTCACGTACAGTAGTATAAATTTGTGACACTAATATCGCAAGTGTGTGAGTAATTGAACCCAGCGTGTCGTCTTTTTTGTCACTGAATTGCTTGCCATATTCTGCTGTTTTGTAACGGTTCTGTTGCCGTCACGTTGGTCCATCTGGTCCATAATTTCCCATGATGTCACCCTCTCTACTGCAACAGTATAGCAGCACAAATACCACAGTATAATTGTTTTACAAGATAAGCCTCGCTTCTTTTTTTTATTATTATTTTGTGACTGATCTTAGCGGCTACAATGTTGCAGCACTTACACGTCTCGTGCTGTTTACATTTGTGTAAAAGATTTTAAAGAAACACTGAAAACTAGAAAGTCTTACATGTAAGTGGGGTGCCACACAGTTACCAGCACAATCTAATGTGACTGAGCTCTCCAGTAAATCCTGTCTTAGTGAAATGTGTTTTTGGTGTTGCTTCAACTCCATGGTCATTTTAAGGCCACAGTGAGTGGTAGTGACAGATTTGTACGTCCTCATATGTAACTAAGATTTCCCATCATGACTGGTGCTGGATAAAAGCAGATATTAGACCAGACCTCTGTTAACGGACCTCTAGCATTTGGTCTGCACACTGTTTGGGTCATTTGTTTCTCAAGCTGCTTCAGTAGGTCACTGGGCTAGTGTTGTACAGCAAAGCAGCAAGGGCTACCTATAATACAGTCTACTATTGTTACAGTTAAAGTAATGGTAGTAATAAGTACACGCACTAATAAAGCAGCATTTTTGTGACCTCCAAGCATCACAGGAACAGTATATAATAGGTCAACTCCACTGGTGGAAACTAGACATAGTAATATTGAAGTAGGATTGAAATTATGTTTAATGGTTATAAAAGAAAAATCAACATTTTGTATATTTGTTAACTGGGGAAAAAAACGTTCATTTACAAACTTTACTACGCTGAACAAACTGTAAACGGCATCAGAAATCACTTGAATCCAGTTGTCTTCTAGTCTCTGCACTCTGGATTTATTGTTTAAGGTGTGAAAATCTTGTCCTTGACCAGTGACTTATCAAAAGTGAATTTTCTTGGAACTTCATGTAGTTTTTCTGCCGGCGAGCTGCCAGTTGAACCAGCTGTAGCTCCTTCCAAGCTTGTGTTTGCTCATATGAGTGTGACCACATTAGATGTAGGTTTTATTCCTCAAGCTGTTGTACTGGCTATTTGGGTCTGGGTAATTGGCTAAACCCTCTTCCAGTCAAAGAAGAGACCGGAAGAGATAAGTGTGGTTTAGAGCCTCTTATTAAGCTGTTTGGCGTCTTGTTAAAGTGTGTGACTCCGGATCTGAGGTGAGAAGAAGCTGACATCAGTGCAGATGCTCAGAAGCTGTTCATGGTACTGGTGCTTAATAAGCCAGGATGTGTACTATGATACCCAAATTAGCCTATTTTTTTTTTAAGGTGACTACTGATTTTTAAATCACTTGGAAGAAACTCTACCTGTACTGTTTTGGTTTCAGTGTTTCTCCCAGGCAGCTGCCTTTTTGATGCAACAGCTATACATCAGCACACTCAGTACCACAAGGGCTGGATTTTTTTAACATGAACCTCAGCATAGTATAATGCATAGCTAACCTATAGCATAGATAACCTGCATTATCTCTTCTGGATCTTGCATACCTGTGACCTCTCCTCCATTTGAATGTCTTTGCTCTATGCCACGCCTGATCTTATTTTTTAATTTTAGAAGCTTAACAATTTGGCTTTTGGCTTTGGTTTCAAAGATTTTCTAGGTCTCCAGATTGGTCGACTAGGATTTTTTTGTGTGTGAGAGAGAGAGATCAGAGGCAAGAATGTCAGTGTGTACATATGAGTTTGAGGGTTTTGGGTGTACATGGAATGTGTGAGAGTGGCCTTTCAGAGTGCGTAGGAGGGGGTCTTGTTTATGTCTTGGGTGGGAGGTTCTGTGTGAAGGAGTTGTATTAGGTGTGTCCGTGTTACCAACATACTCCCTTTTATAAAGTGTTGTGAAGAGTTTTGGGTGTGTGTCATTGACCTCCCATGTCTTCCTGACATTTGACAGATATGGAATCCCCACAGGGGGATTTTAAACTGAATAAGACATGTTTTAATCAGGTCAGTAACAGTCCAGGGGCCTGTACTATGAAGCAGGATTTGGGGTTAGTGAGGTAACGTCAGGTTTTACCCTGGATTTTAGGAGGTACATTGCCATGGTAACTTGTGCTGCACACCTAACCTGCTCCGGAGCAGGTCATGTTTGAGATAACTGATCAATACGTTTAAAAGCACCACCTAGTGGCCAATCAATTCTCTTGGAAAGTGTCATCATCAATAGAAGATCTTGGGAATTTTCCTGTTACACCTTATTTTGGAAGTGGTACGATTGATTGAGAGATGTCATTTCAGTTGTTTAAGGCAAACATAAATTCAAGGTAGCCAATGAGATGTGATTAACTTTTGTCAGAATCAACAATTGAGAGGTTTTGTCAAACCAGTTATGATCATCATTTCCTCGCATATCTTAGTATTTTTCACCAGTGGTAATGTGTCCATCTAAGGTGCACACAGGTTTTTTTAAGTGTCACTCTTTGCATTGAGGATATCAATAGTCCCAGCCTCCAGCTTCACACATGTTCAGGCTCAACATGTGCTGTCTGCCCTTGCTTATATGCTAAGAAATACTCAAGCATTTGAAATTAATTGTAAATGTTTTGAGACTTGTTTTTCCAGGATGTCTTGATAATGTGGCTCAGCCTCACCATTCTGCAGTGCTGTACAGGGCCACAGGGGGGCAACATACGTATGGCATAGACATGGTCGCACTTGATGGAAATGCAAAGCATTTTGTGTGAATACCCCCCCAGATCTTCATGGCTTATTCATATCTGATTGTCCTCCTCTGGGTATAATACTGTTGATACTGTAGATGGTATGGATCATGTTGATTATTTTCAGAAATGTGTTGGAAAAATGTGGTGGATGGCGTTTCGGTTGTGGGCTGTGTTGAATGCTGCTGGCCTAATTTTTTTGAATACCTAAATGCTGTCAGAGTAACCACGGACACTGTGCCTCTGTATCCCACTACAGGGCAACTAATCTATCTTAAAGGCTCCGTTATAGAAATGCTGTGGTGAGCAATTTTACACATGTGAACTAAACCTAAAATAGAGGTAAATGATGCTAAAAGCACCACGTGACTTGTATTAAACACATTTATTTGAAACAGCTTATATTACATATACGACTATAACTGGCCACATATTGCTTTGTCCGGGTGATAAACGAGAAGACCGAATGATGAGAAGGGAGATGGATTCCTTTCCTGTTGGGGAGATCAGCCCACATCTGTAAGGCTGAAACAGGCTCCTTTGCTGCGTTAACACCAAAGGCCGCAGTCTTCAGTAAGTCGTGTGTGTTGTAGCTGCAGCTGAACAGACTGAAGTCTAGCCCTTCCCCTGCCTGTTTTTCAGTCCTACAGCTCTTTCTTCTTCCCTTCTCATCCGGTTTTCCCCGGTTCCATCCACCTCCTCCTCGCTCTTGGAATATTTTATGCAAACGCGTGTCGGCAGAGCGGCAGGTGGGGGCGTTCCCGCATAAATTATTCAAGTAGCCGCCGTCTCGACCAATCGTCGGCCTCCGGCTCGTCGCGTCGCCGGATAAATTATTCGGGCTCCGTCCCGAGAGCTGCAGACTTCTGTGCGTCGAGCCGCGATGAGCTGACCTTGGATCGCATTCGCCCCGCCGCGGTCGGTGCCCGACATGAGCGACATGAACACGCCGTGCTACAGCGTGGCCATGGATCTGGGCGTCTGCCAGCTGAGGCATTTCTCCATCTCGTTCCTGTCGTCGCTGCTGAGCGCGGAGAGCCCGCACGTCAAGCTCGACGACAGGTACAAAACCCCGCGGTGCGCAGAGCTTCGGCCGCGGACACGCACGGTGCTACAGTGTCCCGGACGCGGGGAGCTGGTCCAAGAACAGCCTCCGTCTGGTTCCACACGGTTCCAGAGGCTTCCTGCAACCGCCCGCATTTCTATACGTAGACTGCGGCTCCATCTTTTCTGTGTGTGTGGGGTTTTTTTGGTTCTGCATCTGTTTCAAAGTGTTTCATCGGTTTTCTCTCTTTCCTTCTTGTGCAGTTCGTCGGGCGCCAGCGTTGTGGCCATAGACAACAAGATCGAACAGGCGATGGTGAGTTTCTCCACTTGTTTCTCTGTTGGAACGATGGCGCTTCATGTTCTCACCTGGGTCGTTTTTTATAACCGCGCGGGACAGACGTGCCTTCATGTACATCTGTGGCAGCAAAACGGCGAAGTGGGCCTTTTGTCTTCCGGTGGAGGAGGATGGATGTTACCTGATGATAAATAACTTACGATCGGGTCAAAATATACGTTTTTATGCCAAAGTGAAAGTAGTTGGCGTAAATCTAACGTCCTCTCCAAAATAACGCAAACGGCCACAAACCAGCCGCAGCAGGTATCTTTAGCTTGAAACAATGTCGTCGAAGTGTTGTTTGAAGTATTTTTATCTTTTTGTAAAGGTTCAGTTCTCGTAATTCAGAGCCCCCCCCCCCCCCAGAAAACCAAACCGTTTTCTGTTTCTGTCTCTGTTGTTGTCGCTGTTGCTAGGCAAACCTGAAGGCTCACATGGTTATAAATATCTCGGCCTCTGATTGGCCCACACGTAAATGTGGGCGGGGTTAATGACGCAGAACCCCGGGAATATCCTCATAGTCGATCATCTTTTATCATCACTGGATTAGATTTGATATAGCGTCACTTTTAACGACGTTTCCACTTATGTGTCATCATGTATGTTTAGTTTGAAATATTTGTAGGAAACAATTTTGTTCGTGTTCTTTGTGGTTCTTTGTTGCTCCATTTGTTTTTAGGCATTTTAAGTTTTACGTATTCCAGTTCCAGTACTGAACATGTTGGCAACCATCTTAGTTATTCATGTAGTAAATCAAATTGTCTGTATTCTTAAAATTGCCTTTTTTAATTGACACCATTTGTGTATATTTTCTTTAGCGGTATTTAAATTTTTTTTAGAAGCATTAAAGAGCAAACCAATTTCTAATCCAAACTTGGAAAAAAGGAATTGTTCAGTATTGTAAGATCATCACTCCCATATCACTACAAATTCTATGATTTAGTCATGTAAAATAAAATACATTGTAGTCAAATGTAGGAACGTGTTTTTAATGTTTAAACGTTTACATGTTTTATATGGATCAATAAGATTTTACCCATTTGCAATATATTGAACTGAATTTTATGTGTACTTTCACCTAAATGCAATTTCCCCACCGTGGAACCCAAGTGGGTTAGCTTGATATAAAGCGTTGGTCTAGATTGGCTGTATATGAAAGAGTGCTATGAGATGAGTTTATGATATAATGCTATATAAATAAAACTGAACTGAAATGAATATACAATTGGGTTCTCAGGGCATTTCTTAGCATTTTTTGTTTAGATTTATTTCTCCATATCATCTAATTTCTGGCATCATCGTCTGAGACACAAAACTTGGTCAATAGGTTAGATAAGGTTGAGAAGCATTGTATTAGTGCCTGACTTTTCTTTTAGGTGAATATGTTGATATGTGCAGTCATAAACCCACATCTTTGTCTGTTTCAGGACCTGGTGAAGAGTCACCTGATGTACGCCGTTCGTGAGGAGGTGGAGGTCCTAAAGGAGCAGATTAAGGAGCTGATTGAGCGTAACTCCCAGTTGGAGCAGGAGAACACCCTGCTGAAGACACTGGCCAGCCCAGAGCAGATGGCCCAGTTCCAGGCCCAGGTTCAGACGGGCTCCCCACCTGCCCCTCCCACAGCTGCCACACCAGGACCCCCCAGCACCGCCACCCTTGCCCAGCCCACCTCGCACAGCTCTGGCCCCTCAGCGTAGCCTGGTCTGCACAGACAGACTTACTGACAGTCTTTTGAGTTCTGCTACAGCTGCAGAGCTACACCTCGCCTTCTACAGCAGGAGGTTGCGCTGTTAAGACAAGAATTTGCACATATTTATCTCTCAGAAGGATGCAGCCGGCGAGACGAGCGGTGCAGTGCAGGACAGCACAGTGTGGGTGGGATGGGGGTGACAATCTTGACATACTGTATGGGGGTTGGTGCTGGAGGAGGACTGAATCATCGAACATTTGCCAAATAGCCCTTGGACATATCAACTAGTATGTCTTACCAAGAAGAAACAAAACAGCTTATCAGTGGCGACAATATAACTATAGATAAAAATAAATAAACACTGTGCCTGTGTCTGGATTTTAAGTGATGTCGAATTTACTGATGACAGCGATGGAAGAGTAGGAGGTGGAGCTTTGTATTGGTTGTAACCTTTTTTCGTTGAATGGTGTAAATAAAAGCATCTCTCTCTCAAGGCTAGATCCTAAAGTTACAGGTTGAGAGATTTGAGAGAGACACAGTTTAAAAAACAAAACAAAAAAAAAGCCTTCTCAGAGTGACAAATGAAGAATGTGAGCAATTGTTATCGCAACAAAGTCCCCATCTGGAATGGGGGAGTCGGGGGAGGGGTTGGGAGGGTAATTTCAACACTTGACAGAACTGATGATGTTACTTCAACTGTGGGTTGGTGGGATGAACAAAACCGTGGTTTCTTACGGAGATGACAATATTCTATTTCAGTATTTCACTTTCAAGCTCCTTTTGCCCTCGACAAAGCTCACCATTGCTGTTTGCTCAACCCTGCGGTGGCATGTAATTTAAACCTTATTTGACAGGGTTGAGACATTGGGCTAAGCTGCATTTTCTCTTTTTCCTAAAAGTTTGATGGGCAGAAGATGATGTATATTTCTGTATAGTGTAAGTACCATGTAAAATAGTGACAGGGGAAAGGAGAAAAACAACAGATGCTATCTTGGTCGCACAGATTGAAGCGGGTGAGCGAGGAACGTGCTGCTCTTGCCCACTCTGTGTCGTCTATTTTTAATGCTGTATTTTCAAGACTGGATCGGCAGGAGTTTAGGTTATTTAACTAACAACACGCAGACATTGTCCATTGCCCTTACTGCAACATAACTCTTACTGTACAACCATTTTCACTTGGCTTTCTTTTCTTTTCGTTTTGGAATATTGCATCTGTATGATTTTATTTTATTTTTTTTTTTACCGTGACGTACTTCTGGATTAACAGTATCTTAAAACTCGACATTTTAAAAAAACAAAAACAAAACACAAATACAAACGCTGGAGATGTTTTCTCTTTTTTTCTTTTCCATTCTGTGTATCGGTTGTATGCTCATGTTCTGTGCATGTTTCTGCAAAGACCGGATGAGATATTGTGACATACATACAATTGCACTTGATAGCTGCACTTCACAACTTTCAATAAACAAGCTTAAGGAAGAATAACCACCTGGTCGTCACCATGTCTGTCTTATTCTCCTTCGTGGCTGCTCTGGGTGACACAGCTGGAGTCCTGCATTTCAGAGTGTCATTGACTTGCTCCCATGTTGTTGAACCCGTCATGTCAGCACTGAGGTAAAAAAAAAACAGGGCCAAGTGGTGTTTTTACTAGGTCTCTATGTAATTTGGCATTACTTGGTGAAATTCGGACAAAATAAAATGTTTGCAATAACATGCAATGGTGTGTCCAAAGCGCAAGCATGCAATTATATAAAAACAATTGCAATAAATAATTTTTCTTTTACTTGGAGTAGATCTGTAAAGGGAAAACAACGGCTTCTAAACTAAAATATCACTTTCAGAACTTTTACATTTTCCTTATAAGTACCAAATTACACACTTTACAAAGTAACTTTAATTGAAATGGATATCTAGTGTGTTCTCCAGGACAGAATCTCTAGACGGGATGTACAAAACAAGTCATTTTGGCCTTTGTGACACAGCCTCCCTTTTACTGTTTGAGTCAAAAGTTGAGTACAGTAATTGCACACAGTACTTAGAAGTAGGCTCTCTCTTTGGGATAAATATTCAACAGATTAGAAAGAAACCTATTGAAACTGGAAATCAGTGACTGGATATCTGATCCTAATAAGCGAAACTCTTCGGTGTTACAGAAAGACATCCTGTATACAAACTAACATTTCTTTTTCATGCGTGACAGTGATACACATGCCTCAGATGTTGTAGAAAACATTAATCCCCATCATTTTGTCACATGTACGGTTACGGTATCACGGCTTCTCTGGTGTGTGCGTTACTGTATGTAGTGTGAGGTCAGTTCCCTTCTCTTCTACTGAAAGGTGAGATTCTCAGTAGATCTCATTCTAGTCAAGGATCTTGATGCTGCTACATATTAATGTCATGTCAGGTAATGTTGCCATGAAGTTCTATGACACCTAAACATTGTAGGAAAATACAGAAACTCTTAGTCAAACAACTGCTACTTGAATTGATCGGTTATTCATGTCAGCCATTGGTGTAAAGATCCTAAAAAGTGCTGCATCCTGATTAGCCACTGTAGAGCTGTTAATGTACAGATGACGATGGCGACCTACTGCTGTTATTTTGCACACCCTACTCAGAGGATCGACTGTATTTCCACAGTATTCAATCCTGGAGCCCTCTGACAAGCAGGCTTTCCTCATCTACTGCAACCAAACCGTACATGTACATGTGCATGTACATGTACATGTGTGTGTACTGATGAACACGGGGAGAAAAGCAGAAGAAAACTGCACGCTCCCTAAATGCTCGACATTTATTTGAAAAAAGATACTTCTCACATAACACGGACAAATACTTAAACAGACAGCTATGGCACATTGTCAGCAGGAATCACATAATATTATCAGTCACACCTTCTCTCACACACACACACACACACACACACACACACACACACAGGTGTCAAGTGAGTAATGAGACACACATGTTCTCCAGCCGGCGTGGTTTCAGACTGTCCATAGAAAAGCTGTCAGTACCACAGACTGCAACACTGTAAACGCTGATCGAGGGAAGGGGGACGTCCCGAGCAGGGGCTGGTGGAGGCCGGTGGTGGGGGAAGCTTCTCTCTCTGAGGTCTGCTGGATCTGAAGCTTTTGCGTCAGTCTCTGGGCCTCTAAAGGGGGTTGGCTGTGTGTGCAGTTGCGGTCTACCAGGCTCAGTGATGGCGCGGGGGTAGGGGGGGGGTGTGTGGGTGGGTGGGGTTGACGGGAGTCCGCAAGCTCCTTCTGGATCACATCCCCATACGGATGCTCTGGATGATCTGAAATATGGCTAAGAGTGACAGACCGTGTCTGTTTCGTTCATTTCTGTTCTTGTTTGCTTTTCATAAACACGACCACTTTTGCAACCAGAACACAGAACCAAAGCTGTCAAACGTGTTTTCCTAGCACATACAGTAAGTCTTCCCGAGGCTATGAATGGACATATTATATTATACACAGTAGGAGAAGCACAGGTGTAAATAATTGAATCAAGAATGGCTGAATTCCATGTAGCTGCTTCAGTTTCAGGGTCCTGGTATTGTCCATGCTGGATCACTGTCACACTGTCATGGCTGACTGGAGCACTTTAATGCAACACAGACATCGTTAATGTCATTAGTAACACCTCTGCTTCTTCTACTACGACTACAGTAAGAATATCTGCTGGGAAGAAGGCTTATCAAGTTGAATAAAGCAAATACAAGGCACATTGTGCTGCTGCCTCCTCTGGACTCACTGGAGAGTGTAGGTGGAGCACAAAGAGTTCATTACGCTACCACAAAACAACTCTGATGGTTGCATTTAAATGGTTTTTACGTTTTGTTTGCTTTTAAGCTCTTCAATTTAGTTCTTTCCACATTTCTCATCGCCACATCAGCTACATTAGCATACTGCCACATCAGTGTAATCGACTACCGTATCAGCTACATTAGCTTACTGTCAACAGGGGCAAAAACATTACGCAAACACACACTTTCTTCTGTAGGTGTAAAAGGTGCATACCTGATCCACACACAACAAATACAAAGAGGGCAAGCAGCCAGGGACCCACGGGATACTTCTCCTCTTGTGGTCGCTATGGGAGACACACACACACACACACACACACACACACACACACACACACACACACACACACACAC